>VZTI01002070.1:6755856-6898670 GCA_013397865.1 Struthidea cinerea | reverse complement strand
TTTTTTTTTTCTCCCCTCCCCCTTAATGATTTGTTTCGCGTGTCTCTCGAGGGAACGTCTTAGGAATGGTCATTTTTAGCAGTGGAATCTGCTGCGCAAAGGAGGATTATAACAAATCTCTATGAATGATAGACTCGATTGCTAAACTTTGCCTTGACCAACCTTCTGACCCTCGGAGAAAACTCTCAGGGTGTGCGTGGGAAGGAAAAAACCTTCCCATTTGAAAATAAACTTGATAAAAAAAGACTGATTTTTTTTTTTGAGAGCCTAACTGATTTATAATTACTTTTTTTCCCCTTTTTGCCCTGTTTTGTGATAAGTTGTTTTTAAAAGGATTGTCCTACGTGGTTGTTTTGTAACTGGTGGAGGAAGGAAGGATCCCTCTCAAGCGTTTCTGATATGACTGCTTTGGTTTCTGAAGAGTTAAGTGGTGTTTGCATGATACACCTATTGCTAGTCTGGTAGCAGACTTTTCATCGTTTTATTTGCTTTTTTTATTAACTGGGGCTGGTGGAGAGGGCTCTCTTGGTCAGAAGAATATTTGCACATATATATTTGTATATATTTTTGGTGGGGTTCTCCCCACATTTTACTCTTTCTTGATGACTCCTGGAGGTGGTAGTGGGCCCATGAAAGACTGTGAATACAGTCAGATCAGCACACACAGCTCTTCGTCTCCCATGGAGTCTCCCCATAAGAAAAAGAAATCAGTTCCCAAGAGAAAATGGGAGGTTTTTCCTGGAAGAAACAAATTCTTCTGCAATGGGAGGATCATGATGGCTCGACAGACTGGAGTCTTCTACCTGACTCTTGTTCTTATCTTGGTCACCAGTGGACTCTTCTTTGCATTTGAGTAAGTGACTTTAAAGTCTTTGTATATTCCTTCTCCTCCTCTATTTTCTGGCTGAAAGCAAAATTAACTTTTTTATTTAGGAGAGAATGCTGACTGAATTCTGCTAATATTGGTTTATATAATTGAAAATATGATCTGATAAGATGCTGAGGGGTGCACAATACAGTTTGGGTTATCATACTCTGTGGAAAACTAATGAGGATTAAGGCTGAAGTGCTTTGATACCACAGGTTTCCGGCTCTTGCTGGTGGTGGTGTTGCAAGAGGAGTGTAAAATAGCAGGTTTGGGATGACCAGGAAATGGTGAAGCTCCTTGTCTGTCTGTTACTCTGAGATTCAAAACTGGTACCTGCAAAAATACTGACTCTCTGTCACAGAACTGAATGCAAGAAGAGCAATACTTTTCATTAGTTTATGAATCAGGCATGTTGGTTTGGTTTTTTTTTTTTCCCTCTTGACATTGTTTATTAGCTTGTAGATGGGATCGAAGTGAGAAGAAAAAAAAGAGCAGTATAATTTCACATGTGCCTATCTTTCCACCACTAGGTAACAGCATTACTTTCTCTTTGTGATGATAACTTGTATGTGAGTTTAGTCTTAGTTTAAGCTCCATTTGCTTTGGAGGTTTGGACTCTATATTTTGTAAGCAAGCTTTTGGTGTCCTTCTAGGGCTTTTTTTTCTCTGTTACTCTGGAGTCCTTTTCACCTATATAAAGTGAACACACAGTGACAGCAAATCAAATATACTGATTTTTGCTCTTACGTTGTAGTAGTTAAATTAACTACACATGGCAGTAAAGAATTAGGCACTTGATATGAGCAATATACTGTGGCTTTTATTTACTTATTTTTATTTAGGAACCAAGTACAAAGAAGTTTACGCTGCTAAAACACTTCCTATAAGAATAATTGAATTATCTTAAAGGGTTAGTGCTACTTTACCTGCTTTAAATTATTGTACTTGTGGCAGGATAATAGGTTCAAATTACTTTTTTTCTGCAAGAAGAGCTATTATTTATAACTAAGCTTCAGTGCTGCCTCCAGAAATTGTTTGTTTTGCTAAGCAGTACAGTTACTGCAATGACAAAGGTCATTCGCTACTTGGTGTCTTCAAGCAAGAAGATAAGGACATTAACAAACCCTAAATTGTACCTGTTAAATGCAGATCATCTTAACAATAGAAGTAACAGTACAGAAGGTAAAAATGCTCAGCAGGTAACCAGTGGCTAAATATATATGCGAGTTCAGCAGATGAATTGTCATTAGTGGGCTCCAGACTACTTTAGAGGGATTTATTAAATGTAAATCTTCTGCAGACATTATGAAGCTGCTTGAATATCATTTGAGTAGTTGAAATAACACAGTCAGTGATGGTATCCACACTGCAAGTGTGTTTACTTTCCTGGTTTTAAAGGGGTATTAAAGGTGTAACGTGATAGTATTGCATCAGGGCTGGGTGCTACTCTATTCTGTTTGCCATGATTAAGCTTTTTTTCTACGTGGGCTGACACTTCTATATGTGTGCAGTCTCATCACCTTCAGCACAGCCTCTGAAGCCTGCTGGACTTCCTGCAGATACTAGAACGTAAATGTGGGATTGAAAGTATAATGTCTTATAATCAGGATTGTAAAACTGATTTATTAAGCCACCATTTGCAATTTATTTATATGTTTTAACATTTTGGTCTTTCAGAGATAAATTTTTTTTGCAGCTGCATGATTCAGAATTGCTAAAGCAGGATAAGCTGCTAGCTGTTCATCACCTTCTGATTTCATCACTACTGTGAGCTAGCTGCATGCTCTACCAGATTTGAATTCTGCAACTTCCATCATGCCTTTGAGAATATTTGCAGTGTAACCGTATGTGATTGACGAGATTTTTAGTCAAGCATTTTCATATATAGTTGGTGCTTATTCTAACTGGCAATCTTGAAGCAGGGGGAACTCTTGGGCTTTATATAATATAACCGTAAATTCTCTGTGTGTGTACTGGTCTTGAGTCATTCTTGTATCACTTGCACTCTCCTAAGGAAAATCAAAGTAGAGGGTGGCAATGGTATTTCATTTTTATAATGATAAGGTAGATTTTGGTCTTTAGAAAGCACTTGCATTGAAAAATTATTACTCATCCTCTGAAGGCTAATTAAAACTCAAATCTAAGGACTGTGAGAATGGTGTTGAGTATGTTTGTGGTTAAACTGCAGAGGATTGTCAATGTTAGAAAAAGAGGGGAGTCTCATATTGAAGAGTGTTACTTTCAAGCTTCAATTTCTACTTGTGTCTGTTCCTAGTAGCGTGAAGTTACTATTTATTGATCAGTGATAACATCCTGAGTGTTAAGTGTCACTGCGTTATTGGCTGCTTTGGTTATAGTGTTCCTCATTAACCAGCCATTTAGTGAATATGACAGAAATGTCTTTTGGTCCTTCATGTACCTGTGGAGCAAAGTGGTTTTTAAATGGACGTGTGGCGTGTGTGTCTGAAACCTAAGGTCAAACTGCCATTGAAGAGGAAGGTACCCTGTATGTTCTTGGAAATGTTTGTTCTTTTTTGCTGCAGTGGAAATAAATTATTTTGTTCCCTTTGGTTTTGGAAACTTGAAAATAGGTACTCATGGTTCAAGTCATTCCCTGCTTGCAGGCAGGGAAGGGGGGAAGTAGGAAAGAGATTACTTTGACAGCTAATTCCTTGGAAAGCAGGATGCTAACATAAACAGTCGTCCTTTATACTTTGGCTTCATTTGTTTCTTCAGTGTGATTTCCCTCCCTTCCTTCTATTTTACTCTTGACATCCAGACATCCAGAGCTGTATCTCATGTTCTTTGGAATACTCTGTAGGGAAGACATATGTTTCTCTGAGTCAACAAATCCTACATCTGCAAAAGCAAACCTATGTCATACATCTTGACCTGTATAGCTTTTGACATTAAGTGATGCCTTTGTAATTTTTGTTTCTTCATATTTATGCTTTTGTGCCTTTTTTCTGCCTCCTTTCTCCAGCTCCTGCTTTCAGCTGGTTTTGTTCCTTTCTCTCTGTTGACTTTTATCTCTCATATACTCAAAGTGCATCACCACTTTTTCCTTTTATCATTTCACTGTTCTTTTTCATTTTCAAAGAGATAAGCCAGAATTTGCCTAAAAGAAGAACAACAAACCATGAGCTTTCAACCAGGTAAAATATTTATAAGTCCTGCTTCCCTCACCTTCCAAAGGAAGAGAATGCAAATAACAAGCAGTTTTATTTCTGTAACTTGTTTATTCAATGTAAAATGAATGATTGCAAGCACTTTTGGGTCCTAAGGGGGATGCTGTGCTGAGTTGTTCCTAAAAATTATGCTTATTTTAAATTGCTCAAGATGAGACACTACAAATTACTGAATTTGTCTTTAAAATTTGGGTATGTTATTTTACCTTGAAACTTTTTCCTAACTCTAACCTTGAGCTATTTAGCTGTTTTTTCTTTCTTCTTGTAAATTTGGCCTTGTGTTGCTTTTTGGTTTTTTCCTTTGCCTTGCACCAGTACCAGACATGTATATTTTTCTAAACTATTTAGCACTCATTTATCAAGGTAGCTGCATGTAAAGCTTAGAAAACAAATTCCTCTCCCCAGAGCAAAGATAGCATCTGTGACTGAAGGGCAGATCTGTTGCTGTACGTTGCCAGTTCAATGACTGTATTTACATGTATGTAAAGTCCTTTTATTTGTGTAATAGAGGCAGAACTAACATACTTCATACTTACTGCATTTAGCTAGATATACATATTCAAAAGAAATAAGAGCCCTTTATGCTTGTGGTCATTTGGAGTACTGTTTCTGTAGGTTACAGGAAAGCAAAATGGAGGCTGAATGACATATTTAGCACAGTAGGATTTGTGAAACAAACATATTGTTGTTAAATGGCAAATCTTGTGTGGGTGCACAAGATCAGGAGTTCCAGAGTGGTGGCAGATGACCTTGGCTATGTTGCTACTGTGAGTTCATGCTGCCTCTGAGTGCTGCCTTTCCTCTTGGGCCTCGCTGGGCAGGTAGCAGGAAGGAACATGTCTGCACCTGAGCTGCTTCAGCTCAGGCAGGCAAATGAAACTTCCCATAAAACGTGGGTTTAAGTGAAGATGCCGACTGAACTGAATTGACTCAGGCACAGTCATGTTTTCTTCTGTTAACTTATTTGCAGGGTGAGTGGCTCTGGAAGAAGGTTGAAGCAGATGGTAGGATGCTGGAAGGGCTGAAGCAGTGCAGCTTTTTTCTCTGTAAATGTGAATCAGAGCCCTATCACTTCTGATACCATTTGACGCTTGCACTGATTCAACAAGCTGGAGGGTTTTTTAGTTTGTTTGTTTTGAGCTAATTAACACTTGATTTTTTTAATTTTTTTTTTTTGTGAGTATTTGTGTAATTGCATTTTCTTGCAAAAAGTGGATGCTGGAAAATTATTTAAGCTGAGGCTGTTTATGTGTATATGTGTGTATAAACCATTGATTTCTATGCTCTCACAGTTGCTGGCAACCTGCTCCATGCCTTCCACTTTGAAAACCAGTGTGACTGGAGGACATTCATGAGTCACACTTTCTGATGCTGTGTGTGGATTGTTCAATATTGAACTTCTGTGGCAAAGTGGTGTAACTTGCTGCTCACTGCGACAAACCTCTATGTGTAAACACTGAGGTCAGTAAGCTGAGCATTTTCACTGTGGTATCAACAACCCTTCTCATCTTATGGCAAGTGTTTTCTGCTCTTGCAAGAGGTGGTCTCTTAGTATGAGGTTGTATTCCAAGTAGGTGGAATGTTCTTAATTTAATAATCTCCTTTATCTTTGTTCCTATGCTTTTAAGACTAAGTAAGTTACTTGCGTCTCTTGATGACCGTGTCCTTAAATTATGAGTTCCTTAGAAGAAAGTGCTACCAATCCAACTTCAATCCAACTGTTAAAGGCTGCTCTAAACTTACTGGGCATTTCCTGTTGAAGATGTCAAAATGGATTTTAAAGCAAAAATCATAGTATATAAACCAAAAATATTGTTCAACAAGAGAACTGCGTCTACATGGAAGGAAGAATGCATTTTCTACATGGAAGGCAGTCACTGCCTAGTTGTGTATAGTGACATAGGCGAGTGCAGTGTTGAATAGGTGTTATTTTTTCCCAGTTGTCTTTGGTTTGTTTTGTTTTTTTAAACCTGTCATTAAAATTAAATCCGAGGAATATTTCTGTTCCTCATTTAGTCATATTATGCATCTCTGATAACTTAGTGAAAAAGACATGGAATACAGTAAGTCTAATCTGTAGGGTTTACATTTTGTATTGAGAAAATGATACTGTCAATTTCTAAGGGACTGTGTGCATTCCAAGCAGATGTTGTTTAGTCTTTGCACTTAATTGCCCTGAAAAATGTTAACTGTCAGAATCAAATATGTCTCATGTACTAAGTATCCCTAATACTTTTTTCTCGGTGAGGGAATTTTCTTTCCTTCATTACAAAAGAGTTTGCTTAATCTCCTAAGTTTTTCAGTGATCTGAGCAAGTGTGTCTGCTGAAGTTTCTCCCTGGCCAAAAGAGAGTAGTTTTGTACTATCATATCTCAAAAATAGCATGTCACTGAGCAGGTATGTCAGTATAAACTTGTAAACCTGCTTTGAATGAATTATATGATATAAATTGAAATCCTTTCACCCAGAAATGAGCTAATGGCATTTGATATTAGGTCATGCACTTCTGTTTTTCAAGGCAAGGTCTGTTTATGTGGAAATGGACAACGATTAAATGCTTCATTTTTCAGAGTAAAATTCTGTGAGGATAACGGAAGGAAGGATAAACTCTCATGTTTTTAGAAGTTGTGTCTTCTTTACTTCTCCTGAAACTGCAGAAACTTTTAATGGTTTTGTCACACTAACCCACTTTCCAAAACAGCTGTTAAACAGCTTTTTTTGTTTCTTTATGAGGTGTTTGGTTTGTTGGTTTTTGGTGGTTTGGTTTTGTTGGTTGGGTTTTTTTTTGTATTCGGCTTAGTTGATGGCCTTTATCTGCTGTTTCATGGAGAAGAGAAGTTTTGAACACTTTTTTTTTTTTCTTTTTCTACTTAGATTTCCATCTTTTCTTTGTGGAGGTGCAGGGAAGTGAAAATAGGGACTATAGGGGTATAATGGGATGTTGGCTTCTCAGATACTATATCATTTGGGGACCTTGAGGAAATCATTGTGTAGCTTTGAATCGTCAATACCCATGCATCTTCAGAGTGAAATGTGCATATTAGTGGTCATCTTTTCCTGATGCCACCCAAACAATTTCTTGAGAAATGGGAAATTCCATCACTGCTGGCTGGTGGGTGGTTTCTAGGCTCACCATAAGTGTTGTAGATAGGTGTAAATCCTTACCTGGAATATTTTATATTCATTCCAGAGAAGGGGGGAAAAAAGGTAATTTTAGTAGTTTAGTTATTCTTACCTATATATATACATACATATCTATGTGTGTGTATCTTCAAATGTTTACAAATGCTGATGGATAATACTTCTCTATGTCTTGAATCTCCAGAATATGAGTTTTGACTTGCAATCTTGTGATGATGTTTGATAAAAGGTATCTTAATTTATCTCTCAAAAGTCTGAGACTTCTGTTGTTGATATCTGCATGATATGCCTGTGTTGTTTTGTCCTTTCCTGAGTAGGTACTGTTGCCCCTTTGAATGAATGTGTGTTAAAGATACATTTTATATCTTTTGGAGACTAGTGTAGGGAGAATCATGTTAAAATAAATTTATGCTATTGAAATCTCTATCTGTTCTTCTTGGAGGACTGGTATTGTCATGTGGCTATCTGGAAGTCTTCTCATATCACCTCTGCAGAAATTTTTGTTTGTGTTTTAAAGGAAAGATGATCTTTTTCAGGTGCTTTTTCAAGTTAGTTTCTCAGGAATCATGTTAGATGTTTAGGTTCATGTGAAGTATTCTTTTCATTCATGTTGAAAATTGGACTAATTATGCAAAAAAGACCTTTGTTGCTACATGATTTAATTTCTGTCATAGCTGTCAAGTTGCGTTATTATTTTGTAAATGGCATTTCATACAAAACAAAGTATCTCAGTGGATCTGGATGACCAAGAAATTATCTTCCAGGGGCAGGCAGGGGGAGGGCTGGAAAAATATTGTATTAAAAAATCTGTGGTTTTTTGTAGATTTTAACACCTGCGTTTTACTTTTTAGGTAAAAACCCTGCAAAATAAAGTTTCCATTGGAAATGCTCTCCCCGTTGTTGTGCAGCATTAAACTGTTGACTGTAGCACTCAAACACGACCTAATTAATGCGAAAATTAAAATTGCTGCAGAAGAGGAGAAATCTGAGAATATTTTTAACTTTCTAAGCTGTTTCAAAATGGCCCAGTCAAAAAACTCTACAACACTAGCTTAAAATACTGGAACATTTTGAAAAATTGCTTAAGAAGTTGAACAGCTTTAGCTAGGAAATTTTTCTTATCTTGATAGATGATTCTTCCAAGTGAGACTGTAGTAGCTGATGATCACTTCAGGTCCAGGCTGCCAGTAAAGGTTTGCACACAGCAGTGCAGTTCATCCTTCATCTGACAAAGCTGATGGAGAAAGGAGGAAAATCCCCTGAAGTCAGCTGGAACTACCAAAAGTTTATTAAACTTAATGTAATTACAGCCCATTTGTTTTTCAGAACTTAATACAAAACTGTAGAGTGGATAAATTTTTTACAAATAAAAGGAAGAGACAAATTGAGAAATCAAGATGAAGCCTAGGTGTAATAGCCCCAAATAAAATTCTGTTCATATTTCTCATGTTGCAGAAGTACTAAATGATACTAACATAAAACCTACTTACGGAAGGATGCTGAAGTTGTTTTGAAGTTTCAGTTCTGGGCAACGCATGCCCTGTCCCTTACTCTGTTGTTTCTGTTTGTATTTGAGCTCCTGCTCGTACTGCAGTGATTAGGCAAAGGGGGCTTTCTGCAGTGTGCATTAGGGGTGCTCTTACCCAAATGCATCCTAGAACTTCAACTACTAAGTTGACAGTGTGCTGTAGTGGTATATGATTGTACAGTTCTGTATATGATGACTTCCATTTCATCAGTATCCATAGGGTTTAATCACATTATTGTGGGATGGTGGCTAATGAGGTCTTACATAATGAGCTTGGCTAATGAGATCACAGCTGGTTTTGTTTTATGTTTTTCCACCCCTGCTGTCACCTGAAGTTGCTTACTGCAATAAATACTGGCAGCGTGCATTTATTGTGGTAAATATGAGGTCAGTTCAGCTGCTTCTGTAAATTTTACTCTTACTTAAAAAAAAAAAAGAAATCAAATAGAATACTGAAAATCAAATTGAGAACTGAGAACCTGAACTCAGAAGCTGATGCACATAATATCTGAAGTTTGTGAATTTCATGGTATAGTTTAAGTGCAAGATGACATTTTTACATTGTCTGTGTTGAATGAATCTATGAAATTAGTTAGAAGGCTTTAGTATATGTTTCTTGTACATATGATCTATATATATTAGTTCTCAAGAGCAAGGGACAGATATGTTAGAATTTGTTAGTATTTTACATAAACACTCAGCATAATGCTAAAAGTTATGAATATAGATTAAAAACATGGTCAGGAATTGGAAGCTTCCTCTTCCCCCTGCCTCGCAAAAGGAGTACCAATACAAAATTTGTCTGATTTTGATAAATTTTGTATACCTTCTTTTTTGAACTGTATATCACTGTGTATATCAGGAACTTGCAGTCCTGGTCTTGCATGTCCATTACATTTGTGAGATACCCCACTGGTTATGAATGCCATGATTCAGGGCAGAGAAGTGTCAGACCAGCCTGTACTTAAATTTTGCAGGCATGTCTGTTTGTGCACATGGTGTGGGTTTTCATGGCACATCTATGCATATTCCTTAGTAAACACTTTGATTGGCAAAAAGTGTTTTCTAGTGTTCAGTTAGTATACGGAAGAGTTATGATTGTTTCTTATTTGGAACGGTGTAGAGCACTTAAAAGTACTATGAACAAAAGTAAAAGCTAGAATAGCCATGACTTGTCTCTCGTCAGCATCGCAACTTGTTAATAAACTTGCTTATTTTGAGTGTGGTTTCCTTAGAGCTGAAGCTCATAATGCTTCTATATGAGGAAAAATTACAATTTTTAAGATACTGTTGTCATTTAACATGATTTGGACTCTTTCCAGGGCTGAGAGGCATTGGGTGTGGGAACAGTAAGTAAACGCTGTCATTAGTCAGACTAGATGGGTTCATGAACTGTGCTGCATGGTGTGATACCAAAGATTGGAGTGCACTGTTAAAAAAGCATATTCACTTCTGATTTGCTTTGGTGCAGTGGTTTGGAGAAGAGAAAGTTTGTGGGGGAATCCTATTTAGTAAGTACCTGACTGGGGAGGGGGAATGGAAAAAAAAGAGCCTTGGACCTTTCTCAGTTGTGCTCAATGACAAGACAAAAATGAATTACCATTAAAACAGAAGAAAGAAGGGTGGGGGTTTTTTTGTTTTTTCTTTTTTTTTAGTCAGCTTGCCTGTTTGTTTTGATTTGTGGGGTTGTTTTTTTGCTGTGAGAATGATTTGACATGGGCACGGGTTGCCCAGTGAGACTATGGACATACTGAAAAGCAACCAGATACAGACCTGAGCAGTCTTGTCTAGCTGACCCTGCTTTGATCAGGAGTAGTTAGACTGAATTTTCAGAGGTCCTATCATACCTCAGCTACTCTGTGTTATCTGTGAAAATCAGAGAACTTAACATAGTGAAGCAAGATGTTTTTAATCTAGCAAGACAATTTTAATCTTGTTTTGATGACTCATTTATCACCTGCATACTTTGAGAACTTCAGTTTTATCTCATCATAAAATCTGAACCTAAAGTCTCAGTCTAACAAAACTTAAAGTTTCCAAGTGAGAGTCACAGCTGTTCTTTCTATCCCTTCTCTTTTCTCACATTTGAATGTGGCTTCCTCAGTTCAAAGTGCGTTTTCCAACACTTTTTGGAGATTCTTTTCCTGTTTTTTTCTGCTGTTCCTCACCAAGCTTTGCCCGGTACTATTCATCTGTCTTTTGCTGAATTATACTTAATGCTGTTATTTATAAGAAAAGAAAATACTAAGTTTTAGTAAATTTCATGCAGAAGAATGTCTCTGTATACAGTTGTTCCAGCAGTGTTAAATGTTCATCTGGTTGTGTTTGTCTTGCTTTCGTGAACTTTTCTCTCCTTCCATCTAATATTCCTAGACACTTGTTCACTTTTAATAGGCTAAGATCACTGTTGCTGTAGAAGGGATGTGAAGGCAGTAAAGTGAACAAGTAAAAAGGGGACAGTAAAGTGAAGTTGAAAGACTTAATTTTTCCCTTTATAGTCATCAAAAATGAGCATACCTTTTTTTCCTGTAATCTGCATTGTTTGCCTGTATTATTATGCAGTTGTGGTGAAATAATGGGATCTGTCTCCTAGTGCTTGAGCCAGGTCAAAAAGTCATTTGGATCCTGCAGGTTCAGCTTCCTCCTTGAGCCTGCTACTTGACAAAACCAGCTTCAGAGCAGCTTCTGTACCTTAAATGATAGTGTGTTCCAGCTTCGAAACTCCTAGATATAAAGGATGAAATGGCTTGTCTGAAAAGCTGCTAAAGCTGGATTAGTTATCTTTGGGGAACTGAAAACACCCTAGATATGTCAGATTAGTCCAAGCTCCCTTTAAAGGGTGATTTGCTTAAAAAAATTAAAAGTGTAAATAATTCCAGTAAGGCAGGTGTCCAGTTCTGGATTAAAAACTGGAAATAAAATGAGAAGAGAAGAAAGCTTAAATGAAACAGGGTGTATTTTATTGAAGCAAAAAATATATATGAATCTCTGTGTTCCATAGCAGCTATCAGAATTTTCTCCAAGGCTGGTGAAAGCTGAGGGGGACATCTTCCCATACCACATATCCAAAGCACTGTTTTTTAGAGTAAAGTTCATGTCTGTAGACCTGCGTGCTTTGTTTGAGAGGCCAGGAGTTGGTGTTCTGCTCAAGAATTCAAGCAAGACTTGAGAGTACTTTATAGGAGCATGCCGGTTTCCTGTCTGTTTACAAGTCTCCATCGCAGCAAGATTAATCTGGTGGTTGTAGACTGCTGAAAAGGATGGACCCACCTCTTCCCTTCTCCAGTCCTCAGATGTCACTTCTTTTGTCTTCCTCTGCTGTTTTCCCCACCCAATGGTGAGCCACTTCAGGGAGTTCCCTTCCTGCATAAAGCCTATCCTTCCCTTCTGCCCACACAAAGAAAAACTTTCTGCTGCTTTAGATCACTGCACTGAATCCCTTAAAAATCAAGAAAAAACCTTACTACTAGTGAGTGGCAGGAGGTTGTCAGATCATCTTAGCTGTGATTTGGAACTGTATCCCAGCTTGAGGAAACTTACTAAGTAGTCTCGTCTCTTTGGCATCTGTGAGGGTGCAAACAGAACATCTTAGTTGCTTAATGCAAATCTACAGAGTTCTGACTTTTTAACCATACTTAATTTCTGAAGTAACTGGGTTCTACTTTGTAGAACTTGAACTGCAGCATCTTTCAAATAGCACCCCTTAGATGTTCATGTCTTACAGATTGTCTGATTTTTTTTTTTAAAAGACGTTACATCCAATTTGTAACACAACACAGGGCTAGTAACTGAAGCAGTGTTTCTTCCTGCATCACTTCTTGAGTAGTCTGTGTTCCCTATTTCCAGACTGCAGAGCCAATTTATTGTATTGCATTTGATAGCAGAGCCTATGGAAAGCTCCATGAATGCTCTTTGACTTCCGTCTGTAAAAGAACAGCTGTGTTAGCTCAAAGTATGCTAAACTGAACCAGGAAGGGAGTGTTGTCAATCCTTGCCATTTCTCCCAGCTTCAGCTGAGATAGCAAACAGCATAGGGAAATAGCTTGTTTCTTCACAGTCCCATTTAGTTGCCTGCTTGGGTGGGGTTTTTTCTGTTTTGTTGGTTTGTTTGCTATTGTAAATGTTGAAACTTTCAGCTTAGGAGGATGAAAGAAGGATGATAAAGCAGTTAATGGAAATTTGAACAGCCTGCCTGCAAGAGACTATTGGAGTGTATGTCTCTATTCACAGTGCAATTTAAAAATGGCCTTTAAAATGATTTTGTTAAATAAGACACCTAAAGCTAATTAGAGCAAAAGGAATTGTCTACAGAGCAGAAGACGGGGAAGAAGTTGGGGACTGAAATCTGACAGAGATTAATCTCATTCAATATAAGACCTTGAAAGGGTAATCATTCTTTTACGAGACACAAAGCTCAGAAGGCTCTCTTCACCTTGAGGTGTGGAGGCGTTGAAACTTCTCATCACTGATGAGATGACTGTTCATTTTTAGGGTAGAATATGGGGTTTTTTCCTCTATAGACTCTTTTAGCATCAGGCTGCAATGTGCATTGTTTTTTAATGCTAGCCTCTGAAAGCTGGAATCTCATTTCCAGTACTTGAGTGTATCAAAAGTAGTGTGCTGGAGGGCAGAGAGACATTGCAGAGGAAAGCATATAAGGACTGGGTGGAGTAAAATAATTTTGCTTTTTTACTCAGCTCATACTCAGAAGAGTTTCGGAAACAGGCAATTGACTACGAATGTGAAAATCAAAACAGTCTGATATGTGAAAAACAACTGACATACTTGAGTCCCAGTAAGTGGAACTGTTATGGGCTGATATCCAGCTTGATTGAAAGGTAAACACGCCCTTCCCAATGTGCATACCTTTCTGTTATTGCATCCTAGAAAACTTTAACCAAAAGTTCAAGTTGCTAAATGATAGTCTGAAGGTGCAATTACCCAATGGTTGACTGTTCTTGGTGAAAGCAAGTTTATTTTCTGTTCTGAAACTTTTATAAACAGTTGTTGGCACTAGTTCTTGCTGTTGCAACAAAGAAATAGCATTTGCGAAAGGAGATCAAAAGTTTGTTGCTTCTTAGTTCAATACAAAAGAAGTGACATTTTATTGAAACAATACTGTCACATATAATAATATTTTAATTTCAGCTTTATTGTAAGTATTATTTCTGACTGCACAGTAAAGGTCAAAGATTTAGGGAGCGTATAATTTGTTTCTGAAGTTGATCCTACAGATAAGAGTTGCATAGTTATGGTATTCATTCAGAACGAGTGCATCCCTAGGCCAGCTATACTTGTCCTCACACTCTGATGAAAAGACAGACAATTTTTGAAGGTTGTTCAATACATGCAGAAGAGTTGGGGGTTGGGTGGGGGAACAAGGAGTGGAGAAGAACTGAAGTATTTGCTTCAGTAGTAGTATATATCAAATACTGCTGTAGTATTTGCTTCTGGAAATAAATTTCATTTACTCAAGGGAAAGTTGTTTTGTTTCGATATTTAGTTAGTACCTATAGATAAGCCAGTAATAACTTTGGATATGCATGCTGGATTTTTCAGTTGTTACTACATCCAGTACTGTAGACAGAGTTGGACTGTACTCTTAAGTTGTTTATGCATGTTGTGTCCTGTCAGCATCCCTCTCACTTCAGAGCCTGAAAGTAAGAAATAAGCATATGAAAAATAGGTGTGAATAGATAGGAAATGTTGACAAGACTTGTGATGAAACACTGACAGTCCTGCTTCATCAGTGCAGAGTTGAGAATGCTGGGAATGACAGCATGGGGCATAGAACTTTGTTACTTGACTCCTTTGGAGTTTGGTTATTTATATATTTGTTTTAAGAGGGGGTGAGGAAAGAGAGCTGTTAAGGACAGTTATACTGGTAGTGCTTTAAGGTTCCAAATTATTTTTGTGGGGGTTTTTTTTCAGTCCAGAAATACTTCTCCCTTTTCTTACTGTTCTTGGTCTCTCTTGTGCTAATCTTTCATTACAGGGAAGCTCTGTAGCTCTGACCAGTGTTGTTCTTTTTTTGACTTCCAGTATGATAATGGTAAGGGAAAGACCTAGGAGACTGGCTTGCAGGTTACATATAGAAGAGGTAGTGGGTTATTCTGACTCTTGGTTATACGTAGTCAGTAGTCTGCAAGTGTGGCGATCTCTCAAAGGTGTGTGTTGTGTTGTCTTCATAAAAGTACTGACATTTGCCAAGAACTTGATTTTTAACAAGTAAAATCTGATACCTGTGCCTACGCTGGACATACCTCTCCAAGGGCAAGACAGAACTCCTTCACTGAAATTACAGTTTTGAGCAATGCCAGCCTAGCCATGAGTTTGGGAATTAAGCTCTGCTCTGTGTGGGGCTGCTTTCACCTGTGGCTGTAGGCAGCATAAATGAAACTGTTTAAAATTGCTTCATTCACCACTTGTCTTCCAGTTTCTACAATTTCGAGTTCTGTGTAGTATTGTTATTATGCAGAAGTCATCTTTGCTTAAACTCCAGTTCATCTCCAGAGCTGTGCCGCCTAAAGCTTTAAGGGAAGCAGGACTCTCTGGGGGGATTTGGGATGGAGGTCTTAAAACTAAAGCGCTTATGACAGAGGAAGGTGGGCCTGGCAGGAGAGTATCAAATGTAACTTCTACAAGCATGCTGGCATTTTATTTCATTTTGGCAGTCTTGAATGTAGCAATCTTGCAGTTTGTTTTAGAATAGCTTTTCCGTGTGTAATTAGACCAGTAATTTCCCAAACAGGTGCTGTTTCTGTTCTTTCCCACATACTCCCTCCCAAATCATTATCTTCCCTTCTCTTCTCTTGTAGTACTAATACCTTGCATGTGCTTGCTCTTTACTGTTGTGTTCTGTGGATTGATGCTTCTTCCTCCAGGTCTTTTCAGAGAGCCATAAAAGGGGCAGCACTGCCTCTTCTGCTAATCTTCAAGTCAACTTTTGAACCTGTTTCAGTGATGGGAAAGGTAGAGGCAAGGGCTTCATTAATTTTGTAGTGATGATGTAGTCTTGAATATTTTTACCTCATTTTTGCAAGTCCTCCAAATAAGTCAAAGTTCCTTTTGTTTTTCAGTGCTCCTATAAGTGAGGAAGGAAACACTATAGATAATGAGAGTACTAGAAAAGAAGAGTTGCAGTGCTGTGTAGTTTGGAGGCATTTGGCTGTTCAGGTGGCACTTACTTGGCACTGTTATCTTTCATAGTTCTCACAGTGTAGTTACTGGAAGAAACTGGGGGAGGTTCGGAGATGCTCTTTGCAGGCAACAAAGTACATTTGTGAATGAACAGAATTGGGGGTTCTGCACAGGAGGCTACTGCTCTGCTGTATGAAACAAGGTGGCTTGATGCATCACCTGTTTCTAACATGGTACCTGATGCATTGCACATGCATTACTTGGTCCAGTGTGGCTAAATGCTGCTTATATAGGAATAAAAATATAAACCCCGCTTTGTAACCCAAAATACTGATACTGCTTTTCAGTCAAAGTTCTAAGCAAGTTGCGTAAGTGCAGCTATTTGATTTAAGTACATATCAGTAGTGAAACGTGTGGTATAGCAAAGTGACCTGTGAAACTGCCTGGGTCTTGATGACATGAAATTTGTAGTGAATTTAGGTTAGCAAAGTCCATGACAATGGTGTTTAGTGTATACCCTTTCCATTTTGTGACCATTTTTTGTGCTTAAGACACTATTCTCCACAAGGTAATGTAATGCAGATAGTTTGTTAATTAGACACACCAGCCCTATATTGACTGGTTTTGATTTTCATATTTTCAGAACCTTCTTGTTTGCTATCATTTTTTGTCATTACTTCCAACATAATTCTTGTGTTCTGATTCTGACAATCAGCTTTCATTTGTGCTTTTTATGTATCAGTGTTAAATATTAATCTTTTTTGTTTTGAAGGTGCAGAAAACTTACTGCTTCAGCTTTGGTCATATATCATAGTTCTAAATTTATTTTCAGTTTGTAAGATGACTCTATCTTTTGATAGCTTGTGTTGACTGAAGTGGACTAAAGTTCATTTACCAGTGGAGGAAACTGAGGAGATTAGCTTGGTTCTCCAGTGACAGTGTTGGTCTAGTATGTTTGCAAAAAGAATAAATACATCAAAATAGTGTTTAACTGTAAGTTGTAGTTATAAGAGGGTCAGGTGTTGATCAGACTACAGGCAACTCAGAGGTGTGGGCATATGTGTGACAGACATGCTGGATGAAAATTTTTGCTCCAGTAGAGATTTTTCTCAGCTGTTGATCAGCAGGCACAAAACCTAGTTAATACTAAACAGCTGTCAGGATGGAGAAGCAAAACTACTTTTGCTTTGCTGTTTGTTATTATTTATTATTCCACTGTGACTTGGGGTAGGTTTTTTTGCAGTAAGATTGGCACTGGCTGCTTCCTCAGCTGGTTATCAAGGCTCCCTGCCATTCTGAGTTTATTTTTCTTGCACAAAGCCTGGGAAAAAAAGATGAACCTTGTTCTGAAGGTCACTATGTCCAGCTGTCTTTATGAGCAATGGGAGTGAATGCATTTCAGAACTACTGACCCTTCATATATAATATTGTGCCACTGACTGCCCTCATTTAAAGCAAGGACCCACAGGACACTGAAGGGATTTCAGCAGTTGTGAAAATGAATGAGGAGCATGTCCTGTTAAGGTAGCTGAATGCAATGGATTCTTGTACTGGCAGGTTCCACTGGAATTCTGGAATTTTCTTTAAGCAAAAATTCATCCACAAACCTTTTTCTTTATTTGATGACAGCAGAGTTTTGAAGGGGGTGTCTTTTCCTTATGATAAGACATCAACTAACTTTTAGTACTGTTTGTGATTTTGATATGTGAGGCTATCTGCTGGAAGAGCTTGAGTCCAGTAATCTGCATCTGTCTCTTGATCTCATGTTTGTGCACGCAGCTGTGTCATCAGTTTAATAAATGTATTTCTGTAGGGTGGAGTTTGACACATGGTGGTATCTTTGAAAAGGAGAAAATGGCCACTGAGAGATGCAGATGCAGTATTTGCTTTTTGCCTTTTTTTTTTTTCTTTTTGACTGGAGACAAACTGTATCCTTTCCTAAGAAGTACCTGACATGTAGTTGTGTTCTAGAAGTGTGCTGTTTAGCACAATTCATGCTACAAATTGAAGGCCAGCTCTAAGGTCTTGTTTATTACAACCAGAAATATCTTTTGGAAGGCACTGTATTTTAAGATGGTATCTTCCCAGGCTTTTTTCTACAGCCTTCTTTTTTTTTTTACATGCTTATACTTAAAATTGTTCTTCAGAATCTGTTTTCAGTTTGTATTCTGCCAGTAGGACTAACATAGTCAAATCAAACCCTTCAGAATGGTACATTTCTTCGTGCAGCATTGCTTGATTAGATGCAGGATAGCATCAAATTGTGTGCTTTGTGTTGTGCAAAACAACAGTGCAAAAATCTGTAAAAAGAAACCTGTTGTGAATGAGGGACACTGAACTATGACAAATAGGGCTTTAAGAATCCATTCAGAAACCAGGTTAGATCAGATTATTCTTCTCAGATTTGAATGATGATTTCTGTGAATTGAAATCTTCACATATTTGAAAGACATCAGAGGCAATACTTACGATGTGTACAAAAATTGTTAAATCCTGTTACTGTAAACTGTTACTGTAGATCAGAAGTGGCATGTGTTTAATTACTTCAGCATGCTGCTTTTACTGGAGAACTCACTCTCCTCCCTATTAGTCCTGATGGTGCATGCAGTGATATAGGCAATATAATGAAAGATGCTGTATTTCCTTGGGTATTGCTTTCCTAACAATGGATAGGTTAGGTTGTTAAATTGAGAAATGTTTTGAATATTTTTGTTTGATTTCTTGAATGTCTTCCCTTTTATTTCTCTCAAAAACAGAGAACCCATCACTAAAACTGGCAGTTTTCTTCATCACAAGAATTTCTTCCTTCTCTTCCCTTTCCCTCTCCTCCCCTTCCACCCCAGATACCTTAAAAAAGTTTGGAGTTTCTTTTAGTCAGAGAGGGTAATGCTGAGAGAGTCTCATTTATTGCCTTTGGATATGTAGAAGGATGATAAAAAGATGGTTCTCCACATTGTTTAGGATGTGACAGGACATTATGACTTTTAGGCTGCAGGAGGAAGAATTCAGGTTAGAGCTTAGTACACATTAGGAGAAAACAACCTTTTCCAAGAACATGTATAGATGAGGACTAAAATAAATTTCCTAGGAAGATTGTGGAATTGTCATCACTAGAAGTTGTTTGCAAGGCGTGTTAAATCTGAAGTGATTCATGATCTTTTCTTGAAGAGGAGTAACTTCCAAAGGTGGCTCCTCTGCCATTATTCATGAATATATCTATGAGATACTAGAAGGATTTTAGCTGAAACTGTTGTTTTTCATGTCTTTATTAATAATGCAGCACAGCTGGGGATTGGGAGAAGGAGTGTGCTGTATATTGAGTAGAACATAATTATGTCAGTTACTTAATGCATTGTAACTATTACCACACAGAGGTGATATTAGAAAGGACTTCTGAACTTTCAAAAACAGGGATGCTATTGTGACTCACAAGTTTTAAAAGGAACCTACAATCTAGAGTTTAGAGTAATCATAGTAGACTATTAATGTCTGCAGAAATCAATATAAATATCCACTGATGTCTTAGGTGATTAATGAAGTATGACATTAAAAATGTCATAGGTTACCAAATTGATTAGATGGTATTTTCCAGTCTTACTACATTAAAAAAAAAATCTCATTTTTGTGTAAACCATGATCTTCTTGTCTGTTCATATTAATCAACTAGTTGTAAATGTATTTGCCTGTTAGTAGGAAAAATCACACCCCACCTAGTAAACATTCAACTTGCTCATTACCCACTGAGGTGAGTCCTAAGTCCATCTCTTGGAAAGCCCATGGGGTTTTTGAAACAAATGGCACTGTACTCCTGCGCATATTTTTTTCAGATGTCACCTATGATATGTATTTTGTTGTAACAGGGAAGAGTTGAGCCCCTTTATTCTGCCTGGAACAATAATGACAGGTGAGAACAGCTTGGTGATGCCCACAGCTTCTTTGATGGCTAGAGGTAGGCTGAACCAAGTAATTAGGAGTGGTGTTTAGCTCTTGCCTGCCTGATTTCTTCAATAGCATATGCATAGTTTCTGGGAAGCCCTGGAGCTGTAGTATGTACACTTATCAGCTATCTTGACGTGTAACATGGAAAGGGCAGGTGTCTGCAGCCATATTCTGCCCCGGAGAAGCTTATACAGTTACCTTATTAGAGACTGTGTGTGGTCCAGTATCTTAAATTTATTGAACTAAGATCAAAGGTAGGATGAAACTTGCAAAACTTGCAAAGGGCTTCCATGTGATTTATTGACCTCTAAGTATGTGAATTTCTAAATTATGGTGTGTGTTATGATCTTCCAGTGAGTTTCAGTAGCATTGACAAGAGATACAGTAAAAATCAATAGTGTATGAAAATATGTTTGGTTTGGCCTAAATAAAATAAATGCTTATGGAATCTGTTCTTACTGTTTGCATTACTAAACATCTGAGTTTTAATGAACTAGTTAGTACTTAGGATTATTTTAGCAAGTTTACCTGTCCAGTGTTCGCTTTGGAATCAGAATGAGTGATGAAAACCTCAATTTAACAAGATAACTTATAGATCGACAAAGACAGGTGATGAAAACATAGGCAAACAAATTGCAGGACCAATCCTGAATTGACTGGCAGGACAACAGACTGGCCCACGATGGCAAGTGGAGGGTAGTTTACTTCTCTTGCACTGTTGAAGTACATCTGGGACAAGGAGTCAGGCTTTTTATGGAAATAATCTCTTAAATACATGTGGGAGCAATTTGACAGTGAGAGAACGCTTGGATCTTGCAGCATGGCTGTAATTGCTATGCTTAATTTGAATGTTCAGATAAGTGATTTGAATAGGTAACAACCACCTCTGGGCCGGTTGTTTTGCAGATCTTTGACATCTGGTTTGTGTGCTGTAGCTTGGTGTTCTCACTCTCTGCTGCTGATAGTCTCTACAGCACTCAACAAGCAAACAGCTAACCTGGTCTGTTGATTAGGGGTAACTTGTTTCCTAACATGTGGAATCCTGCCCTCCTTCTCCTCTTATCTGTGACCACAGCTGTGATGGTGCATTAAAAAGGAGAGAAAAGAGGTCTCTGTTACGAGTAGATGCCAAACTATTTTACTTAGTGTGCTTCTGTTATTTTGTGGCTGTAATGCTTTATGTTATTTAAAAAAAAAAAGAAGTTAATGTTAAAGTAACTATATGGGAACTGTAAAGCTTTCACAGTCGAGTGTTAACAATTTGTGGAATAGGAATGGATCATAACTGGCTGGTATAATATTAACTGTGCATCTGAGGAGGGAAAAAGGCTTTCTGTAGATTGAAAGTTCAGATATATTCCTCCCCCTCCCCACTGCATGCCTGTTAAAAGTACTGCTTTTGAGGCATCCTCTTCACTGTATGAAAACTCTAAATTAGTTTCTTTGTAAGCTTGCCTTGTTTCCTGATGGTGGAACTTTGCAGCTAATTTCATCTTTGTCCTGTTTCGTTTGGGTTTTTTTCCTTTTTTTTTTTTCCTAAAGTCTGATGTACTGTGGCAAAAATAAATGTAAGGTAAATAGTGTTACCTATTTTCTGTTTTCAGATATGGTAGTTTAATTGATTGTAGACTTTACTGAGGTAATGTGTAGAAATAGGAACATATTGCTGTGGGTCATGCTAGACAAATCAATTAGGGCTTGGTGTTGCCCTAACCCTTTTCAGCTGGGTCCTTCCAAGAATTTAAGGATGTTTTCTGAGAAATTAAATCAAAATTGGTACTGCAATTACCACTTGGATATGTTTGAGAGTTAGCAAATGGAAGGGATAGGGCCATAGTTCTCCAGCCACCTTTCTTCTGCTTCTATTGACTGAAAAATATACAATTTTTAATTAATTTTAACTTCAATATTAGCTGACAAAGAATGATTTGTATCTCAAAGATTAGAAAAGAATGTAACATGCAGAATAAAGATAAAATACTTGCAATGGTTTGTTTCTAAATTCATAGTTATGCTTACATTAAGTTTGTGTGTGCTTATCAAGAACATAATGGTCTATTTTTTCTATAAACTACTTGAATATATTTTAGTGTGTTGAATTTTTGACAGAAAGCACTTCAATTTTCTTGAATCTAGGAATATTTAGTCATAGATTGAAAAAATTAATCTACTTGGCAATATTAGGAATACTTGAAAAAAGTACTTATTAAGTAGATTAAAACCTCTCTTATTTATAGTCTGTCATTTTGATTGACCCAAAATTATGTAGTAGTCTTTATTCTTAGTGGGTGTTTTCGGGTGCGTAACTTCAGATAAGATGAAAACTTTCTGTGTTAAAGAGACCAGGTATCTCAGTGCCTTTAAACCAGTAGGCAGTTTCTTCATATATTCTACTTTTTTTTTTTTTGCAATGCACTATGTAAATAGCCATCATAGCTTGGACTGGCATGTGACTTAGAGCACTTTCTTTAGGGTACACTTCAAGTCTGCTTTATATACTCTACTTTGTTGATTTTTTTTTTTTCCTGTCACTAACTTATGTTAGATTTGGGCCCCATTTTGAGGTGCATACAGTGTAATTGCTAAAATCAATTGGAAAATCTGCTTCTTCTATGTCATTTCATAATGATAGAATTATGTCTTTGTTATTTTAGATCAAAAATGTAGCTACCAGAGTACTTATTTTCCTGGTTTGGCAGCCTTTAACATACTTGGATTTTGTATGTGAGGTTTACCAACATCACATAGTTTGATTCTGGAAAGTGAGTAGACTGGATTGTTTTGTGTTTCTGAAAGCATTGATTTTTTAAAATTCTTATAATTATACTTCTTGGGAAAGAGAAAGTAGGGCGTTACTTGAATAATAGCCAGTTTCATTACCATTGAAAGATACTAAATATTTCCATGAGTACTGTCAGTTCCAGAATTTTGGAAAGAGACAATGGCAAACTCCTTTGATATAAGACAAAAGGTCACAAAATTAATGAGATGTGGGAGTTGTTTTTTTATAATTCACCAATGCAACTTTTAAGGTTTTCATTAGGTCTACACTGAGTAATTGCTGGCATAGTCAAGGCAGAAACATAAACTTTTTGATGAGCAAGTTCGTCATTTATCCCATGCTGCCTGTTCTTGCCTTTTGTTGAACTCCTATGTGGATCTTTTCTAACTTTAAATATTTTGCTTTATTCTACACTTCTGTGTTGTAAAAGATTTCTTTCAATGTAAACTTTTTTTCTGATTTTTGTCTGTAGCACAGTCCTCTCTCAGTAGCTGAAAAATACGAATTGAAATTACCTTCTGATCATTTTTCTAACTTAATAAAATGCTGCTGCAGAGTCCATTAATTTTCTTTCTCTGTTTTTCCTAAGTTAAGGAATGCAAGTCTGAAGTAAAGCTTTCTTCCAGGTTTTTCTTTGGAGTTTGTTGTCTACTAATTTGTTGCTGATTTAATGCAGCAACATGCCAGACAGTTCAATTAATTTCTTTTGTATTACTCTCTTTTCTTTTATAGACGTAAGAGTGATCTTAAAGGCTTTGAAATTAATCAGAATGGGTGTCTGCAAGGTATTCTGGAACTCTAAATCGAAGTTTTCTTTGGGTATCTTTTGCAATATGGATTGTTATCGTGTCTTATATGTGCTGTAGTTGGGTTTTGAGTTGATCCCGTACTTTGGCTGGCTGAACCAAGATTATGTTGTATGGATTTTGTTTAAATAGATCTAGGTCTTCCTTTCTAGCAGATAATGAAGATTATATTAAATCAGCTGTAAAATCTCCCTTGCAAATGAGCCAGTGTCTGACTTCCTTCTCAGTGGAAAAATAGGCTGAATTTTCACAGCTATTTATTTTTTGATACAAACTATTTACAATATAAGTAGTATCCATGGATATATTGGTTCATTTCTGCCATGCCTCTCTTAAAAAGCTTCTGAAAAGAGGCCAGGCTGTTTTCAGGGGTTTTTTTTATGGATAAGATTATCCAAAGATAAGGGCAGGGAGGAACAGGACTACAAGGACAGTTCATTTCTAAACCTCGACAGAACAATCAAGGTGCCTTGATGAGTTGGAGATGACTAGAAACAAATATAATCATGGAAGACACAGAATAGCATAAAGCCCATTGCCATCTTTGTATTGGCAATTCATATACATCTGACTGTGCAAGTCTTGATCTCTCAGCCTCTTTCAGTGACATTTTATTGCAAGTATCTGGCAACTCAGGTTTAGGATGACTACAACAAAACAGCCTCCTCTTTCCACATCTTGTTTGATCAAGTACTGTTTGTAGCAGTAAATGTACTTCCTATAGATTTTTGACTTGTTAGCATTGAATGACGGCCACTGGACATGCGATGACGCAAATGGATTTCTCTAACTTGCCTTTTCTCATCTGTGATGGCAGTAACAGCAGGAGGTTTTGGTCTTGTGTGTAGGCAGTGGGAAATACTCTATTTCTCAAGTACTTTGTAGCTGTAGCCCCCAGCTCTCTTGCTACTTGCACAGGGGTTTTACTTTTGGTGTTCTGCCAGATGTTTTCTGGGATTTAGACATTTGCAGAGGAAGAAGGATTTGTAAAATGTCTGCTGTAAACTCATGGAAAGGTATACAGGACATACTGTTACAGATGTCATGCTTTATATTTCCAGAAATGTTCATAGATGATACTGTGGTTTTCAGAGTTTGGCTGAAAGGGTGTAAAGCCTGCCTTTGAACATTAAGGAAAGCCAATTTGGGGCTATTTTATTTCATGGCTGTCTGTAGATCCTGACGTCTGGTTGTGGAGTCCTGTCTTGAATTAATCAGTAATGCATAGTCAGGAGACTGAAGGATGTTAAAGCAAGTCTACCTAAAGATGAAGAAGTGGTTAGAGCAATTTTGTGGCCCAGTTGTAGTTTT
Organism: Struthidea cinerea; assembly: GCA_013397865.1. NCBI lineage: Eukaryota > Metazoa > Chordata > Aves > Passeriformes > Corcoracidae > Struthidea > Struthidea cinerea. The sequence continues at coordinate 6,873,967 of VZTI01002070.1, read as the reverse complement.
TATAAACTGAGCGTGCTTTAGTGCTGCTTTTCAGAGAGCAAGAGTCCAAATCCAGGGATTCTTCTGAATACTGTAATTACTAAAAATCTGCTCTTGGATAGTTGCTTACAGGAGAAAGCAAATGTTTTCTTTGTTACAGTCAGCAGAAATGTGAGCAACTCCCATCAAATTAAGAATTACTCCAAATTACTGTTTTGGGTGTGTCAGTCATTCTACAGAGTAAGTAAAGAGTGGCCTGTTTTGGTACAGTTTCTTACTTCATAAATTTAGCCTTGTTATCAAAATTGGTTTCCTCCCTCCTTGCAGGCAAGGAATTATGTTACATCATACTTAACAGAAATGCAGCAGAAAATACGATCTTATTTATCCAGTTTCACAATAACCACAATTATTTTTCCCTTATATATTTAATAAGCTCTTCTTTTTTAACTTGTCAACCTGTGTTTTCATTGCTCCTAACATACATACTCGGAAAAAGGCATTTTTGTTTAACAAGTGTATTTTTATAAGGGAAAAGTAGTGAAGCTGCTTTTTTAATCTTCTGTAAAATCCTTTTGAAATAACTGCATCTCCTCTTCATGAAAATGCCATGAAAAACCCTCAGATATAATACCTGCCCCCAGCACTCTCTTACCCTCCTCCCACAGTATCTCCAATATAAAAGATATGTAGTGGAGGACTAATTTCTTTGTCACCTCTACATTTCAATTTCAATTAGAACAAGCACGTTGTTAAATATTCTTTAGTTCTTTGTACTTTCTCAAAATTGTGTGGAAGGTTTGTCCTGGTCTTTTGGAAGTTATGGAAAAAAGCTGGAAAAGAGAGAGTAGATGGACAGCATGATTGTGTGCACTCTGGTCCTTAGAGTGTTTAAGATGAAAATAAAATGCTTGAACTTCATTTCAGTTCTTCTTCACCTTCCTTGTGTGGTGGAATGGCCACCAAAGAATTTTGAGTGCTTTTTGTATACATGAACACACTGTACAGGGTGTTTTGGAGTGAGGTGAAAATACTCAAGTGATACTTACTGTAAAATGTAACTAATGTGCTTTTGTATGTGTCCCCTACTTTATCTCTCTTGAATTCTTTTAATCAGAGGCAGATAAATAGTTGAAACTTAAAAATTTTTTTGAAAAGTGGAAACTGAGATGACATGTTCCCTCAGTTTAGGCCTGTGATCATGGCCTGAATGGAAGGAGAATGTGCATAAAATCCTAGAAGTACAGATCACGCTCAATGAAATGTAATACAAGTGAAAGAGTGATACTGTCTTGGATATATTCTAGTTTTCTCTTACGAAAACAACATGCCAAATGCAACAGTTTGGGGTTTTCGTCATGTCTTTGTTCCCAAAATCATGTCTTTTTTTTTCACTGAGATACTTTGAGGCTATTGATTAAAATCTCAGCAGTAAGCCATATAATAGTTTATATCTGCCTCTTTCTTAAAAATATCTATGTATGTTTTTGGGTGTTCTTTTGTATATACTCTAAATTGTTAGAAAATGTGTGAGAGAATTCTGTAATTGTTTGCCCTGCTTGGCCAAGGGATTGCGTGGCAGTTGCAAAGACTGAATCTGCAACTAGAGAGAGTAACTATTGCAGCTGATTGGCACAGAACGTTTCTTTGGAATTGCTACTGTTACCTGGTTTTTCTTTTCTTTTCCTTGTATAGGAGTTCAGAGACAGACAATGCTTTGTCTGCATCGTGTGCTTTTGTGTGTGTCTGACTGAGACACCTGCCTCTCAACTGACACATTTTTAGTTTGAAAACCCTCTGAACTTCCATGCATAACATGTAGTTAAAATTTGATTTAAATGTTAGCTAAGCCATATAGATTTTTCTGCTTGTTTTTCACTGCTGTTTAGGTTTAATGGTACTGAGCTCTGTAGAGGACAGAGGAATTGGCAAGTTTGTTTTCAGCAAATACATGTTATCCACTTGGTCTAAACAGGATGCTTGTATATATTTTTAGCATAATTGACTGTCTTTCTAGTAACTTCAAATATGTAAACTCCTGGTTGTGATGTATTAATGAGGGGTTTTTTTTATTTGAAATAAATGGTCTCTTAAATCATGCTACTATTTATTTTGCTCTTATATAACAGCAAAAATAAATTGTGATATCTTTCTCATAATAAAGTTGATTTATATGGGATTAGTGTACAAGTGGACTCAGGCGCACAGAGATGTTCAGATACCTGATTTCCTGATGGAATCAGTAGAAATTCAGAGATACCTTAAATACATTCTTGAACCTGGCCACAAGTACTTTTAATGCTTTTTAGGCCTAATGATAACTATTTAAAGTGATCACTAGGTGAACTCTTCTTTAAACTGATCACTTTATTGTTTAGAACTGTAAGTTTCTCTTGCAAGAGATATTAATATAACTGTGTATCACAGAGAATTACCAGCAAGAATAACCGTATTTCAAAAATTTTGTGTAGACATATATATACAAGCAAAGTTTTTTTTTGCTTGCTGCCAAAGTGCTGTACAGTTCTGTCCTTTAAGGGTAACTTGACTTTGCTTTAGGAGCTGTGAGAGACAGTTACTGTGTTGGTAGATAGCCATGGTTTGAATATTATATTAAGCTGCCTGTTGACAGAAATTATTTTAATTGAGAATGTAATTTAAAAGAAAAGAACAAAACAAGACAACAACAACAACCCAAAGCTGCTCTCCTAATTTATTTAACCTTCTTTGAAAAAGAACATCAGCACTATGAGGGAGACTAAGATGGAGAGGTAAATATATTCAAGTACATAGCAAATTGAATTTAAATATAAGGAAGGAGGATGTGTAGCGGATTCATTTTGCTATTCTACCTTGTGGATAACACCTCCAAAGGAGATCTTCACCTCTGGCAAAGAGGATAGTGGTGGACTTCTAGGTTTGTGAGTGTGGGCTTGATTTAATGTGTTGTGATAATGTATTTATTACATGTTTTCCTTTGGGAGAGTTCTTCTTGGAGTTTGTGGCTAGAAGGGACCATTAAATTGCCAAGTCTGGCATCCTTTACATACTACAAGTATCTTTCATTCAGTTTTCCTGATAATGAACCTTTTGACTTAACTGACCAAAATGCAGTTTCAGTTTGTGCTTAGCTAAAGTGCATTTGCCAGAAGTATATGCATCCTTCCTTTAAAGCTGTCAAGGGATTGAGAAGACACTACTTTTTGTGCTAGTTTTGTTCTCATGATTGCTTCACTTCCTTGTTTGTAGGGAAAAAAATGTAATTCTGCATTGTGGCAGTGGTTTAAAATTGATCCTGACTTTTCAGGTTGATAACAGGTTTGACAGCTGCAGCTGTATAATAAAAATGCATATATGCACATAGTATATACATAGGTCCATATGCTCTGTCTTAATTCCTCAATAAATGTTTTGGTTTGGAAATTCTGCTATGCCCTTTGTCTTTTACATACGATATATGAATATAGTACAAAAATGACAAATTTATTTGAACACAAATGCTTTTATTGTAGTTTTATCTAGTACAAACATTTTAATACAATTCTGCAAATTAATTAATAGTAACACAATTATCTCAGCTTTTTATTAATTATCTTTACTCTGAATTTGTGGTGCAGAGCTTTCATTAAACAGCATCATTAGAACAGAATTGCGCAAACATCTGCCATTAGGCTTTAATAACTTCTGATATTTATTTTTGAGCATGTGCTAGTTGGATCTCCTAGCTTCTAGATTCTTCTAGCTTCTTTTTTATGCAATATTCTGCAAGAGTTATATTTTTATAGTTATCTTTTGGTCTCAGGTATTCGTGTCCCTAGTATTCATTACTGTATGGGGACTGAAAAAGCATTTTGGCAGTGGACAAAACCCCTAATGGCTTTGCAGACTCCTATGAGAGTATTCTTTTCAGCCAGGTTTTGGGTTATTAGATTTTAACCCACATAGTATTAATAGACCTTCAAATATGGTGTTATTTTCTATTCCCTTCATTATGTTGCTGTCTGGAGTGCTATTGCAATAAAGTGCAAAATTGCTTTCGGTATGTATGTTTTGGTAGACATTAGGGTAGTTTTCTGTCTTGTATGGTTTGCTTTTGGTCATGTTGTATGTCCTCCCCCTACCCCGTAACAAAATTTCGGCCTTTCATAGGTAATCCTCTTATTTTTAGTATGGTAACCTACATTTTTCGGCCAAGTATATATATTTGAGAAGCTTGAGACGACTAGCCATGTTGTTGACTTTATTTTAGAATTTAGTGTTAGAGTAGAGCTCAGTGTTGTGTTGAGATCTGGGCAGTATTCCTACCTTTCCCAGGTTTCTTTTGATGGTTCACATAAAATCAGAATTTCTGTAGTCACTACTTGTGGGGTTTTTTTGTTTGACTTAAGAATCTAGAATTTAACTTAGAAAATCTAAATCTAATTGCTCTAATCTCTCATGTGCAATTGAATTAATAGCAATTTTGTGTTAAGTAAATACAAAATTCTACTTCCATATATAATAAAAATACTATGCACGTACACCTAGTTTGGAAGATATGCTGCTGAGTGTTTCAGTTGGACACCCAAACCTTGAATGTTTGTTTGCCTTTCTGTGCCTGAATTTTTCCATCTCAGATTTTGAGGTAATGCTTTATAGGTTTTAGGGATGTATTTTCAGGACAGTGTTTTGTAAGATGCTTAGTTGATATAATTATGAGCCTTACTGAATACCACACCAGGAAACTGAGGAGTCCACCTTTGTAGAAAAACTTGAGTAGTGCTCAGTAGAGAAGATCTCAAGCTGTATTTCAAATGCTGAGAAGAAAACAGAGTACTGAGTAGTTAGTTGCTCAGTAAATGGGTGTTGATTCTTCTTTTTAATTGAATCAGGGAGCAGCCTTGTGGGCGGTGGTAGGATGTAATTCTAAAAATAAAAACTGACCATAATGCATGCATGCAGGGCAAGGGCAGATCAAGGCTCCCAGGCATCTTGCCCATTGCTTCTGGCAATGACTTTGACGTTTGCTGACTTCGGAGTGCTTGATTTTGCAGCTTGATTTGTCTCTAGGCCTGGTTTCTGTTCCTAACTGTGTAACTAGTAATAGCCTGCGGAACCTATGACGTGAGTGAGATACGGTACGGAACAGCTTTTAAAAGTTGATTTTGACAAGGGCTGTTGTAACATTGAAAAGAAAAATGTCATGCCAGAAAAAAGGTCAGGTGTTTCTGGGTTAAGAAGAAATGGCTGATATGCCAGTGTATTTGTAAACTGTGTTTAGTCATTGCTGTGGACAATCCATAATTTATCTGCTGCTAAGGAAAAGGAACATGAAATTTTCTTCTCAGAATGAGCAATCTAGTGTGGGAGCTATTCATCAAAGTTTGAATGTCAGAAAGGTCATGGGAAGAGATTAGTAAAATTTTCATGATTCCAGAAATAACTCCTTCGGCATCCATAAAGAAACTTGAGTATTTAGGAAAGAACCTAGTGTATCTGATACCATCCTGCAGCAGGATGGGTCAGCTCTGTGTGATGGATGTTCTGTTCAGCAGGGCTGTATGTTTTCTCATACCTCTCCCTTCCACCCTGTGGGAAGGAAGGGAGAGATAACACATACATTTTGTGAGACAAACAGAATTCATTCCCTTTGCTGCTTATGTCTGTCTTGTTTTGATTTTGCTATTCTGTATGAAAAACAACAATATACTTCAGAGACCCTATATTAAACTTGCTGTTAATTAAGTTCTTCAGATAAAAATCTCCCAGCAGGAGATTTTTGAATTGGGAGGATTTAAACTCCTACAGGGCCTCCTGCTGTAACATGCTGTGCTCTCTGTAAAGGCTCTACATAACAAAAATGTCAGAATATGCAATGTATTTATCAGCCTGTTTGTTAATATTTTTTTTTATTCAAATGTTTTCTACCTCTCTTCAGTTCTGTCATGTCTCTTTATTGTCCTTATTTTTAAACACATTCTATGTCAGAATGGTTTTCCTAGTATTTGTTTTTCAAGTTCCAGCTCTTAAACCATTAACATCTTGTGATTGCAGATAGGAAAAGGAAATGGATTTCAGAGGTTTTTCTTCCTGGATTAGGTATGTCAAGATGCAGAATATTTGGTTGCATATTGTAAACATCTGTGAAGTACTCTCGGAAAATTCTATTTTCAAAGAGACTAGTATGAGGAATCAATATTATTCCCTTTTTGCTCGGTCTTTTCTCCACTCCCCCAAGAGTTTAATTAATCTCTGATCAGTATTGATGCAGGTAGTAGCAGAGAATATATTCTTTCTAAAGGAAAAGTAACAGGAATAACATTATTTTCTTTAAAAGCAAAGTATGTGGCTTTTTAATACACAGAAAGATCACAAAATCATTGAGTTGTTTGGACTGGAAGAGATCTTAAAGATCATCTATTCCCAGCCCTGTTCCAGTAGAGCAGGTTGCTCAAAGCTCCATGCAACCTGGCCAGGAACACTTCCGGGGATGGAGCATCAGCCGTGGAGTAGTAAGTGTGCATTGTCAGATAAAGGAACACTTGCTACATAGTTGGTAGGCTACTGTAAATCTTGCAGGAAGTATTTGATTGCAACAGGCAATACTGCCATAAATGTAAACAAAATCTCTAAAATAAAGCGTCTCTAAAAAAATCCGGATTGGCATTTGTGTACATTTCTTCCTTCCTGCAAGTTTTTTTAATTAGCATTTTGGGTAAGGCCTTGTTTATTGGTGATGTAGCAAGATAGGCAGGGAGTGGAGGCCATTCCGGAATATCTTAGTGTCCTAGTTTGGACAAAATTGGAGGAGAATATATTCTTTCCTTACTGAATATATTCTTCCCTTACTGTTTTCACTGTTGGAGTAGAACCAGCATGTAACAAGGTTTTTAAAATGTTTCTCTCATCCATGATCTAAGGCTGTTGATACAGTTCATACAAAAATATGAAGCTTTCAGAAAAGAGTGTGGGTTTAAGAGTAAAAAATTTGGTTTCAAGCATTTTGATGATAAAGATCACAATGAAGAAAAATTTCATTTTCCTATAGAGATTAAAGTGTGGGTTCTGTTGTTTGGTTTTTTTGGGTTTTTTTTTGAATAATGCTTATTGTTGCATTAATGTTTTAAATTTTGCCTGTTTTGGCAACCATTTCATCTGTCTGCATCTAGTTTCGTCTTCTGTGTGGTATTCTGTGCCATTTTTCCCTTTCTGTTTTTCATAATCTAGAGTGCAGCCTGGCAATTTTGTTCTTCCTGTACAGTGCTGATTCTTGTAGTAAAAGATTGGCACAAATTTAGCAAAGCCTTTTCTTGAAAATTGCTTTACAGAGGAGTTGTGAATTTACAGTTGTATGCTACTGCTGTATAAGTATATACAGAGGACAGGTTTAATTGTAATGATGTTTTGAAGTGCCTTGACTCTACTGAAAGGGGCTCCAGAAAGGATGAAAACTGCAGTTCTTTGTCTTAAAGGAATTAGCAGAGCTCAGGAAGTGCTCTGTAATGGTTTTCTTGATGATTCATAGAACATTTATTTTTAGCCAAGAAAAAAAATTACTTCACAACCTGGTGGTGTTTTGAAAAAGGGTGAAAGAAATCCAAAAATTTGTTCTGGTATGTATCACCACTATCGCAAAGATAAAATGGGTTTAAGTGCACTAATCAGAATTTCTATGTTTGTTTCTTTAGTAATTCTAAATTTCTTTTTTTTCTTTTTTTCTTTTTTTTTTTTTTTGAAGATGGACTTACTTTTTGGTAGAACTTTTTTTTTTTTTGATGGATTTTTTTAGGCCAAAGAATAATATGGCTGTTAGGACTTGTGGAGTCGCACTGTCGGTTTTACCTCTTACCTGTGTCAGTGCGTCTCTGCAACAGACTTACTAGTTTTAAACCAATTGTTGAATTGGAATAGTTAGTTCTGATGAGAGAGAAAAATTTCAGAAATATTTCTTCTGAGCTTGCTTTATCAGATGCCCTGGGAGAGAAGAGAATTTCCAGCTTTGCTCAGGCCAAATACATTTTTTTATTCCTTAGAATACCATATGGATTATGATTAGTAGTACCATAGTGTGAAGATAACGGCTGTAAAGCTCTGTTATCAGAATGGACTCCCACTGATGTTCAGACTTACAGCTAGCAAATGTTAAAAGTGGCAAGGTTTTTTATATTGATTTTTCATATATTATTTTTTAGTGTATTGTCAAATTCCCCCTTGTAGAAGTCTAGGTCAGCTTTTTACAGTTGGTTTAAAAAAAGCGTGACTCTGGCACTGCTAGTGCCAAGCCTTTGCTTTGAACCTTTTTTCATTTTCCTTCCTCAGATTTCTCAAATTCCCCTGCACCTAGCTAATGCCTGCGTCGCCTTTGTTCTTCAGAGATAAAACTTCAAATTAGATTTTGGATTGCTCCATAGCTAGATATAGTTACACTGGAAGCACTTTAAAGTTCTTTGGGACCATGAGGGTCAGAATACATGTGTATGTATGTGTGTGTGCAGTGATGTATGTATAAGGATGTATTCATACGTATCTATACAGAATTGTGTATGATATTAGATTCTTATTTTTGTTCAGGACATGTGAAGACAACGAAGTCTAGCAAATTCCTAGGAACTTGTGAGATTTACACATGCAGCTATTTCAGAAGAGTTTAGAGATTCTATAAATTCTATGACTCTGCATGAGGGGATGGATTTTAGTGCAAAACATCTTTAATTCCCTGTTTTGCCAAGGAAGCCACCTATTATGGTGAGCAATCAAGGTGCTTGTAATTTCATATTCACAATTCAGGTATCTAATCTCAGGTGGTAGTCCTGTAACCTTGGCCATCACCTTTGGAAGCTTTAATAGAAGACTGATCTTAAAGTTTCTGTAGCTAAAAAGCTCTTCAAGTTTGGATGATGTGTTGTGGAGTATTTGATGTATCCTATTACTGTATCTGGTATGTAATTGCCAGCTTTTCTGATTGCTTTGGTAGTAGCATGATGTAATGTTGTGCTGAGAGTGAAATGAGTGTTATTTATAATGAGCATTTTTTCTAAGCTTTTAGTAGTTGTATTTAGCAATACCATGAGTAAAAATAACATTTTGAAGTGGTTTTGAGGAAGCAAAATGAAATACTGAGGCAAAATGATGACTTAATGGCTTACTGCTTTACAACAGTGGCTGCTGTTACAGCAGGATTTTTTCAAATAGGAGTGAGACAGCAAATGTAGTACTACCGAAAAAGACCTTAAATGCTGTTTGTGTTGGCTGTCTACTGGGGATGAGTTTCATGCTCAGAGAGAGAATATCAAAATGAGTGGCTGTAAAAACCCTTGCAAAGCCTTGGGAAAGGTTGAATGTGAAAATAGGTATCAAAAGAGTAGTAAACTTAGTAGGTTTTGGGGAAATACAGGTCTTTGTTTCAAAGAGTGAGGCAACAGTTTCTTCAGCCGAGACCATCTGATGTTAGGTTACTGTTACCAGAAGAGAGCGATGATCTTTCTAATCCACTCCCGCAGCTGCGGGTATGGCGCTTTGCTCTCCCGTGCTCCAGTTCCGATGCTTCATGGGCTGGTCCGTGATTTGCTGCCGTTGCTAATGCAGCTGGAAGCGCCCTTTCCCAGCCCTTCTGCTCCAAGAGGGAGCTGGGCCGGCTCCCAGGGAGGCTGGCACGGGTAGGCGGTAGCACTGTACAGTGCAGGGTGTGTGGGCAAAGCAGGACTAATTGACTGCTTCTGTCACGTGGAGTCCTACCTTTGTCTGTAATCTCTGCTTTTTCATATTACAGAGCAGTCATTTTCCAAATACACCCTACATTAAAGTTCTAATTTTGCGCGTTTCAAAACCATTTTGCTGGTCTGTCCTACCAAAGCTGCTCTTTAAGAGATCAGTTTTCCTTGATCCTCATGGGCTTTTTTTTAGGACTTGCAGGTTTTAGACCTCACCTTTTAAACGTATCTTTTCCCACTTGCACATTTCAGTGACATACAATTCTTTTTACAGAACTTGGACTTTTAGCCTTCCTATTTTGCATCATATCTTATCAATATGCTTATTGTAACTTATAAATACTCTGCATGAGTTTCTTACAAGCTGCACAAATCCTTACTCGTGAAGCTTTCAGTACAAAGTGTTAACATAATTTTCTGCCTTGGCTCCTGGTTGATCTTTTTTTTTAATCATATGCCTCTCTTAATCTAGGGATTAGTATTGGTTTCCTATAAATTAAACAATTTAGATGAGAATAATTCTTTTGGCTGAAAGTCTTTACATGTGCAGCTTTAACATTATTATTAAAAGTTTCTCACAGACAGAATTTTACTATTTTTATACAAGTTAATCATTATTAAGAAGATTATTATTTAATGTAAGTGATCTTTTCCCAGGTTTTCAGGAGTTCATCAAGAATATATTTTTATCTCTTAGCAAAAAAGTGTTAAATAACTGTAATCAAGTCTAGACTTTCCCTAAGTCACTTTATTTGCTATGTATCAAAGATACAGGCTTTTATAGTTGTTCGCTTTGGGGTAATTTACAGGATCCGTCAGTTTCTGTAGTCTGTAGATTGGTTTGCTATATGTGTGCCTTGGTTTACTTTGTGTATGACTTAATTTATGTTTTTCTTCTGTATAAAATTAGATTTAATCAGCTGTTTTCAGTGAAGTTAATTTATATGTCTGCTTAAAACAAAGTTGCTTCTTAACAGCCCTTGTAATAAATTAGGGTTGTTTAGTGTAGTAGTAATCTAGGATCAGTAATCTGCTTTTAAAAAGTTTACTAATTTGAGAAAAAAATCGTTGAAGCAGGCTGTCAAATAGAGGGTCAGCACTTTATGTTCACTTTTTGACTTACATGTGGAAAATCTAAATTACCAAAGCAACTATGGTAAAAATGTGATTGTACTGGCAAATGCAATGGATTATGTTATTCAGAAATGCCTCTCTATTCTCTGTCTTTTATATTAATGGGTTATTCTGCTTTTGTGAGCTCCTGTTATGATTTAGATGAGGTAGAGATTTTTGGCAATCCAGAGTAGAATAAGGGTTTGGGACACTGTGCAGGTGTTTTTGCAAAGAGTGTGGGACCTTGAATTAGACAATGTGAGTTGTGTGCCTGGATAGGACAAGAAATAGGGATTTCTTTGTAAGTGTCACTAGTTTACCTCAGTTGATGAGTAAATATGGAAAGAATGACAGTGGGAGATAAGACTTTCATTGTAGTTTGTCTTTGCTTACTTTGTATTTCTTCAGTTTGGTTTTTCAAAGTGAGTTCTAAAGCACTTTTTATGGTCCTTAGGGCAAAATCAAAGGTCTTTGTCAGAATTGGTTTCACGAATGCAATTATTTGTTGCTTGCTATTCACGTGGTAACATATAACTACTTTCTTAGACTTGTTACAAAAACTTGCTACTTAATTTCTGGTTTAATATGCTGATTTTTTGAGTTTTCTGGATTATCATTATCATTATTTCTAATTTTTCACACTGTATCTTCTAGGCTTCGTATATTCAGATGCAAATGTCTGTTATTGCTCTTCTAACCTCTCCTGAAAGAGTCAGTTCAGGTTCAGTTCTTTCATGAATTTTCCTGTAGTGACTACAGTTCCCATCCATACTGGTTCCTCTGCTGTCCTTGTAGCTGGAGAATTCTTTAACCCTATGCTGTGTCTGTGTATCTCACACGGGTGTGGAAACCAAAACTCCGTTATTACTCTTGGGGACTCTAAGATCCTAAATCTGGGTAGTGACTCCATGCAAAAACAAGTTTGAGTTAAAGCTTGTACACACAGGGAGTTTCTGTATTTCCTTCCTAATGCCTCTGTTAGACATTCTGCTTTGATGAGTAGAATTACGCATAAATTAACCTAAAGTGGATTGGGTGATTTGTCACCCCACGACAACCTATAAAGTTGCTTCAAATTGCTTAAAGTCCTGCCTTTAATTAAGATGATACTAAGTGTGAATGAGACATGATTAAAACCCAAAGTGCAGTTGATAGTGTCTTTCTGTTCTGCTTTGCTAGACCAAGTAAAACAAAGAGTGCCAGAAGAAGTGTTGCTGGTTGAAATAATATACAAATCTATTCTGAGTGTCACTTGTATAACATATAAAAGCCTGACTATATGAGGATTTTTATGAAGTGTATTTTTGTACACTTTGTCAACAAGATGTCACTTGCTGGTCATTGCCATTGTCTTGACCCAATTTACTCAATATCATGTCCTTCAACAAAACAGTAGTGGTGGTGTGCAGATAGTACGAATACTTCAAAGAAAAGAACGTTAACTAAGGATTGTCTGTCTCTCGGATGTTTGCATTTCTTTAGGGATCTTACTTTTATTTTCTGAAGCTTGAGGCCACACAAGGACATATATTTTTGTATGGCATTCATCATTCACTGCACTGTTGGGTTTTGGTGGGTTTCTTTTTTTCCCATTTCAGAGTTTGCCATTGATTGCAGTCAGAGAGTGAGCTGCAGGGCAGAGAGGGAAATGTACTTTTCTGTCACTCAGAATTTGCTTTTGTGGGAAAGGAAGCAGTGCTGAAAGGAACAAAAATGAAGCATTCAGTCAGTGCTGCATTGAAAATGCCTTTCCCCCAAAAATGATTCTTTCCTCTTTTATTATAGGTTTATAACACCGGAATATAGTTCCTTCCTGCCAGTTTGAGATAATTGAAACCACCAAGTTACAACATCCTTCTGTATAAAGAGGCTCTCAGGTGTAGTCTCTGTAGTTGTTTCACTGCTGAGCAGAGGGAATTGTCCTCTGTCTGGAGTCTGCGGTGTTGGAGCACTGAAGTATTTGTCAGGTGCTGAGATAGTCTTGTTACCTACGTAGGAATAAAAAAATTGTTTGCATTTTCATTTTTAAGAACTGTTTAGCAGGATGCTTCCCTGGACAGGTGTCTTCTAAAAGTTTAATTTCACTGTGAACGCAAGGTGCTGTTTTTATGGCTGCTATCTGTGTCTCATGGCTAATGTGCATGATGAGTGGAAGGACAACCAACACTCAAGACTCTTCAGTACTGACCATGGGGATTGATCTGCTCACAGGAAAGGGCTGTGAACTAAGGAAAGCTGTTAGTTTTGAAGGAAGGTGTTTTGGTGCTTCCCAGCTCAAATGGTCAGTAAGCTTCACTACTTACTCCATTTGTAGTCCTGCTCCAGTGTTAATCCTTTCCCAATTTAGAGGTGTTTGTGTCATCTTAAAGATGGCACTGAGCATTTGGCTTTTGGATTAGGCTCATGTGAGTCATTCTGTGTTTGCTGGAGTCAATTTAATCAACTCATACAGGCATTGGGAACAAATACAGATTTGCCCAGTTTCTTAAGTAGAGATTTCTAACAGTAAATGCTGGAGAGACTGATGTGGAGATGTGCTTTTCTTGCAAGTAGCAGGTGCAAAACACTTGATGTCTGTATTCAGGATTTAAAGAAAGAAAGTGAAAAATAAGGGGAGTTTGAAAATGTAGGAATTTTTTTACCCATGGAATCATAGGATTATTTTAGAAATTACTTAAGTCTAGAAATCATATAGTTATTGAAGTATTATCAATAATGATATGCTGTAGTATGGAAAATGTATATCAATACTAACAATTTAACTGTTGTTCTATCCCAAGAAGATTCCAGTCCTACTAAGTAAAATCATACAGCAAATATTTTTGCTTGACACAAGAAGAAATTGTAAATTTTATGTCAAGTAGCAATAACTCTCGTATAACACCAACACTTATTTCATTATCTGGGATTCAGAGAACTGCTATATAACAAAATCAATAACAAAAGACAAATTTCCCTTGTTGTTATGATGGTAATGGTAGGATTTGCTTTGTAAATGCAATTCATATCTCTGCAGATGATGATCTGTTTTACCTTAGATAACTGTTTTGAAGAGGCTGAGTGAAATTGGGATTTCTGTTTGAAAAAGTTTTGTCTGTAAAATTCTGTGGAGTTCAAGACTAAAACGTTGAAAGGGCCAGGGATTTTTATGTGCTTTGGCTTGTTTCTTTAATCAGTCATCTCAATTTTAATGGGCTGCAAGAATTGCTTAATAACACCTATTTATATTATCTATGAATGTCTGTTGCTTTCTTTTAAAGTTAAGTGTCACTACATAGTACTTACTGTGCTGGAGTCAATCCTATGCTGTGCCTCAGATTAAATGGAGGTGTCTGATTTTTCCCTAAAAATATTTAAAAGCTTTTTCTCTCTTGTAGCTGTGTTTACGGTTTAACTGAATTATTTCAGATCTTTGAAAGCTGGTGATCAACTATTTATTAACAATCAACAATAACAGACAAACCTAAACAATGAAAACCAGCAATTTTAAAAACAAACAAACAGCCATCTCACTTCTCACTCTAGCACTTAGTCCCTGGAAGATTTGTGTCAGCACAAGGCAGGAGTGGAAATGACTAAGCTGGCTGAGAGGAAGAGGAGCTTCATTTGGACTCTACACAAAAAGTTACTTTCAGCATGTTGGTAATGGAGGAAATTACTTTGGTCCGTATGGACTACTGTTATTCCTCACAGTAGCAAATAGATAATATCTGATTGCTTCAAGGCTCAGATACCGAAATTCAGAAAGTCTGGGGCTTTTTTGAATGAAACTACTTCCTTGGAACATGCATGTTTCTCAATATCATTCACTTCACAGAAAAAAAGAATTCAGGTATCTCTAGAAACTTATTATCCCCCAGAACTTTGAAGTAATTTCCTTAGAATTATTGTCTAAAACGTTGACAGACATGTGCTGACTATACTTGGAAAGAAGCTATTGCTAATGTGTCTGTCAGCATCAGGTTCCTATTAAATATATTTGAAAAACAGTTTAGTTCTTGTTTGAAGCTGAATTGTATCATTTTATAAAGCAAGATGAAAACGTATAAAGGACAAACACCTTGTCTGTTTAGAAGAAGCTGGAACGTTTCTGGTTTGATAAATTTTCTTAATTTTTTGTAACCATAGTATTTTTTTAATGAGACAACTAATAATCAGCTTAGTAACATACGGAGTTACTATTTTAAGTCCTCCTCTTTTTTTCTTCCCCTATTGTATTCAGTAAGCCAAGCAGTGTTTCCTGTTAATAATTATTTGTATTTCAGTATTACCTAGGGATTCCAGCTGATTTGCTTGCTGCTTAGACAGTCTTTTTGTACAGTAGTGTCCAAGACCATCGCCAGTGTTCACTGGCAGCAAAAGAATCCCCCATAAAAATAAATAACCTGGGTAATTTTCAGTTATACAGGATTTGGCACATAATTTTGTCTTGAATGTATCCTGGATAGGTGTATGCTGCAAAAAAGAAGAGGGATAATAGTGTGGTGAATTGCCTTTGCACAAGGTCACACAACAGAATGCTGGCTGATCCAGGAAGCCAGCTTTAGTGATTCCTGGTCTCCTGCCCCATCCACTGAACTGTTTCTGACCTCTGTTGTAATGGGGCCCCTCTTTGATCTGTCTCCTTTTTGAAAAGAAAGAAAATAAAATATTATTTAATCAACCAAAAATGAAGTCCAGTGGACACATTCAGTGTCCTTCAAAAGAAACAAAAATGGATTTTGCATTTAGCAACAGTTGGAGGATACAGTACTGTTTGTGCAATACTCTTTAGGTCCCCAGAGATTCTTTCCTAAGGATAGAAAGGCTGAGGAAGTGAAGGCATTGGCATGGTGTCGAAGCAGCTGCAGAGGGTTGGCTAAGCTACAAGCATCTGAGTGCAGAGTAGTTCAAAAAATAAGGACTATTTCTTTGTTGTTTTGAAAGCATATATAGTTTTAGCTAATTATAGTATGAAAATTATAACGTCATATACAAAATAGAGATGATTGCACTGTAGGGTTGTAGTATAGCACATTAACAACTGGGGGGTTTACGCCATATGTTTCCAAAATATTTTCAGTGCTTATTTTGTAGTCGTATACCTGTTTGTCTCTAACAGACCACCCCTGGCTAGTAATGCTACCAGGGCCTTCATTTGCACTTTGCTTACTTTTGCTGATTTCCTTGACATAGAGATTTAATGTTTAATTTAGCTCTTCAGTACCATAAGAGAAGTACTTTGAGAGGTTTTTGTCAAGGGCAGTGTGCCTACAGATATTTTAATTATTTCTGTCAGTTGTATGTATGTTTCCAGAAACAAGGGAGAAGGGGTTAATAAAGTATGAATTAGTAAAACTCTCTCAAAGATTGGATTCCTATTGGCACTAGGTTCTGTTACAGTGTTAATCATGTTCCTAAACGCTGTCTTTTTCTGGGACCTTACCCTAGGGTAGGACAGACTTTCAGAACAAGTGTTTACATTTTTTTTAGGTTACAGAACAAAATGCAGCTGAAGATGCTATCACTGCTGTTGAGAAGCAGCAGAGTGTGTTCATGTTTAAAGAGGGAGATTTGTGCTGTCCTGAGGATGCTCACAGTGAGTTGATGATACCCTCTGCATAGTGCCTGAGCCTGAAACACAAGCCTGGCAATCATTCCAGGTTTGCAGATGTGGACTGTTACATTTTAATGGCTCTTCACTGTTCTAACAGACTGAAAAATTGAAGAGAGCTCTTATCTTAGTATTTCTCAGTGTCAGTGAGGAGTCAGGCGCCAGTAATAGGGCTCATATGCATTGATGGCTATGAATTTTAATTCAAGAGTAGTTGCATTAAAAATCTTTTGGGAGAATGAATACAGCTGTACTGGCGACTTGGTATTTGCCATGCTGCTTGCTATTTTAAGGTTTGTAGCTTTTCTGAATAGAATAATTGCACTCTTAGCTCTTGCATGTTTACTTCTATTTCCCTCCAGCCCTAGTATTTTCTGCATGTTTTAAGCAAGATGGTTAGTATGTATTTGGGACAGAGAGGTTATTAATGTTGTATTGCAAATCAGGACAAAAATGTAATGTTTAGCATTTTAATTAACATAAATTTGAAATAGAAGTTTCTCTCTAGATTAGAGTGTGGTTTAGGATAATGTCTGGTTTTTATAAGATGTGTAGTCTTCAGTCCTTTTTTCATCCATGAGCAAAATCTCATTAGAATCTTCTGTATCCTTGTAAGCTTTGACTTCATGGACAGAATAGAAATGTATCTGACAAAGTGTCAAATATGAGAAAGGAATGGAAGTGGTCTATTAAAAAGGGGTTTTGTAAACCTGTGAAGAAACGGAAGCTTGTGCTCCTGGTCTGTCCTTTATTTGTAAATAGAAATTGCTTACTCTGCTGCAGTGTTGGATCTACACTTTGCTTTGTCACTTATTTACGGTGAGCTTTAGCGTGATTTTTAGAACTAGGAGCAAGATGCACCAAGGTCGCTCCTTTCTGAACACTTGCCGACAGAAAATGCTATAAATCCCCATTATGTTGCACCTTTCTATAGAAAAACTATTCAGAAATTAGGCACAAGCCTGACAACTCCTGAACTTTGTTGTCATGTAAGGGACACAGAAAGGAAGGAGGAGCAACACATTGGGCATTTATCCTTTCATTTAGTGCAGCTATTTGAAGTGACCTAATCAGCATGCTTCTTAGTTATCTGTAGCTCATCTCTTTGGCTGTAGTATGTTCTGCCAACCTGAAAGGCAAGCTTTTCCATGGAGAAGAGATGTAATCAGAAGACAGGTTAGAAGAAGGCTGCAGAAGGTTGCCAAACTCTGTTTGTGTTGCTGTGTATAAAGCCACTGATTAACTCAGGGTAGCAGCTTCTCTTAAAATTCAAGTTGCGAATATCGTCAGATAAATTGGGACAGTGGTGGGGTGTTGTAAAATCTGCAGCTCCCCTCTGGTACTGCAGCGTGAGGATCATGTGCATTTGGAGCTGGCAAAAGGGCCCAGGCAGCCTCTGTCCTCTGGTGACCAGAGTTCAGCCAGGAGAGAGCCTGAGGGACTGGCCAAAGACAGCAGCAAAACTGGTTAAAGACAGAAACACCAGGGCAAAAGGTGGAGCTCATGATATCCTTGCTTGAAGGACTTGGTGAAATAGGTTGCCCATCACTGATGTACATTTAGGGATGGTGCACTACAGAGATATAGGCTATAAGGTGATGTCATTTTGTGCAGTCAGTTGCAGTCTTTGTTTTATTTTAGCTTCTGTGCAAGTGTTTTAGGTATTCAAAAGATTTCCATTTCTATTTAGCTTCGTGCTGTGCTGGTTTCCTGTTAAAGTGCCAAAGTGAAGACCAAGAGCTGGTGTAGTATTTACATGGTTGAGAGTGTCTGAGAATTGTTTTTATGTCAGCATCTGAAACTGGAAGGTGGACAGCAGAACATGTTTGACAATGGAAAGATGGAGAATAAATCTTGTGTTGCAATTCCGGAGAGTATATTCTGGGAACAATGAAGTAACTGAGCTTTCCTCTGATTTTCATGGCAAGTTTGCCTTAGGGAGAGAGTTCACATCATTCCACTTGCAAAGCTGTCTACTGATGTCTGTATAAATGCTGGCAAAAAAAGTATTCTTTCAGTGTGGCTGGAGATCATGTCGTAAACAGGTGCTAACAAGTTGCATAATTGAAATGTTAGAAGAAGAAAAGAATTTGAAATTTATAGTCACAGTGGATGTAATGAAGACCTTTTCTTTGCTTCACCCTCTTATGACAGTTTTTGGGAGTTTTGGCAGTCTGACAAAAATAGACAGATGTTAAATTGAAAAAAAAATTACACTTTCAGAGAAGGGTATCAGTAAAACCTTGTGTTTGTTAATCTCCCCTACCTGAAATCCTGTTTCAGTTTACATTAAAATTAGGGGTTGTGCTGGACAAAATTGCATGTTAGTTGGGAAAAGGCTTGAAAATCTCAATGAAACAGTAGAAAGGGAAATTTGCATATGATAAAAAATTAAAACTGAGAGGGAATGTTGAATAAAATATTTTTAAGAAACTGTAAAAACTGGGCATTTCTTTGTTTGTCTTACATTCAGGTCTGGCTTATGCATAGCAGTCAAAATATTTGGTTATTGTACAGCAGATAACTGTAAAATAACTGTAGTTCTTAAGTGACTGGCATTTGTGTGAAGAACATAATTATTTTAAATGTGGAAATTTTTTTTGCTACTGAATTTGCTACAGAACCTTCTGTGATACTGTCAACTTCCAACCATTAACTGGGATGATTTTCATCCTTGGTTTTTAATTTTTGAAGTAACATTTTTGTGATAACTTTCATTGTATTTTTCTGTAATGTGTATTTCTTGATGTAGCTGACTTAAAAGAAAATATGCTGGGATATGTTTTTTCTTATTTAAACAGGTGATTTAAATCACATAATTGATGTATGGTAGAAATAACTTCTGATGAATTAAAGAAGTGTGCAGGAAGAGAATATGAAATTAATAATTTCAGCCAGTGGCCTTTCCCAAGAGGAAAGTGCCTCTTGGTGATGTGTTTGTGGAAGTACAGAGAAAAGTATAATATGATAAAGCCATTGATTTTCAATTCAATCATGGTTATCTAGGTTTGATAAGTATTTAACATAGAAGTCCATAAAGAGCATTTAAATGTCTTCCAAAAAAAGGAAATACTCAGACAGAAGTGTTGCATTACTCAAACAGTGCAGTCTTCGCACATCCCTGAAGATTATTAAATGCTATGACATTGCTAAACTCTGGTGATTGAGAAGCAATCTTTCATTGTAGGTTATTTCTTAAACTTTTCATGCCTGGGCTTCTGTGACTTGCACCCAAATCTCAGTTCTAATGCAGAACAGTAAAAGGCTATTTCTAGCTGTTTCAATTATATTGCTAATCCAAATATTTGTAGTGGTGATGCTTTCTGTGTAGAGGAAGCACTGTGTGCTTTATTTTTTCTATGAAATAAATTATTTGCCTCAAGCTGGTCTTTGCAAGTTGATATATTTAAACTCACCCATTTTTAGATATGGAGATCTGGCACTGCTTTGGAATCATGAGTGCAAATTAGTTGTTGGGGTTTTTTTTATCTGAAGTAGCCTGCAGTATGCCAGTCTGCCTCTCCAGTGAGTGCTTAGTGTGGGATAAGAGAATTCACATGATACTGTGAGGAGGCAGTAGGAGAAAGCAAAGGATGCCATTTCAGGTAAAACTCCCCCAGCACCTGTGGAGACTCATGGCTGTGAAGTTACTACAAACAAGCCTCTTGAGGCTTTGTATGATCAAGTTGCTGAATTGCTCAGCTCTGCTTCTTTTGGGGGAAGAAGAGGTTAAGCTCTCTTGGTTTTATCCTCCTTCTCGCTTTATGTTTCCAGTTGCTTTATTTATAACAATGTGATATATACTTTTGATATGTGGGGTGGGTAGGATTATCAGTTCTCTATTTTTATAAGCAAAGGAGCCCTTACAAAGTGCCGTATCTGCTTCTCAATGAATATTCAAAGGCTTTTATTATAGTGGCTTTCACTGAGAAGTTAAGATGTAAATATTTTTTCCCTGTATTTTAGATTAATGTTCACTTGTGTGTTCTATACAAAAGACTTGTGATATGGAGAACTGCAGAGGAAAGAAGAGAAAAAAAAATTAAAATCCAGGGTAAATGAGCAGCTGTGTGCTGTTTAGATACCCGCCAGGTTAAATCATGACAATAAGACACTGGATCCACTATTCCTGAGATTATATGAGTATGGGTGGGATTTCTGCATAGCAGCTGAGTGGATCTAGAAATCACAGTTGAACTTCATCCTGCTTTCTGTGTGTTGCTACATGTTCTCTGGCACTCGTTAATTGTGCAGTGAATGAAATTGTTTAAGGAAACTGATCAAACAGAAAATGAATGTTTTTGGGAGATTTTTGAGTTTGGTGATTTTGGGTTGGTTTTTTTTTTTCAGAAATGGGAACAGATGAAGAACAGTTCTTCTGTTTTAACTCAGTGTTAACCAGCTCATTTGTGCTGTAGAGTGACAGTGTAGCATGGCCAGAGGTACAGATTGCATTGACAGGCCTTTGCCCTTTAGCAAGAGCTAGGCTTTACATCTAGCCTTTAGACCTTATAGATGGGGAGGGTAAAAACAAACTACGGTTCATTGAAAGCTCAGAGTCCAATAACTGGCAGCAGCTTTTATTTGTGTGTGCTTCGGTTTCCAGAGGATCCTGTGAAAAATCATCTAGAAGCTCGCACTCCTTTAGGGGGACTTTGTTGTGGCGTAAGGCATTTCCGCTTGTTTTGTCCCAGTTTTCATTTTGGTTCATTAGTACTTGGGATTAACCTGATGGTTTAGTTATAAAATCACGTAACAGGAAATAATAAGAAATAATAAGGAAGCAATATGAAGCCCAACAGGAAAGAAAGTGTTCTATATGGGCTGCTTAAAAGCAATTACAAGTTTTATGTATTGAGTGGAATTCATTGAGTCTTATACTATGAAAACCAGCCCTTGCACTGTATGCAAAACTGGAAAATTTAAGTACAAATATATTTTTAGATTTTTGAGTAAGTAATTAGTCAGGGAATGGAAGTAGCAATAAAGCAAGAATTCAATTTGTTGCATGGTTGGAAGCCATGCCTTTTCTGAGTTTGTCTTTTGAGGATAGGTCATACTTGCATTGACCTTTCACAAGAGTCAGGCACTTGATGTATGTACCAGTTTGGTAGATATTCCCCATTTTCTTACTACCTCGCTTGGAAATTTCTGGCCAACAGTTGGTGCAATCAACGTTTTAAAATTGGTGTTCTGTAAAACAAAGATGTTCCTTATCTCTAGAACAAAGTAAAATTTAACTGCCCTTGCAGGAGCTTCAGTAACCACATCTGTTTTGCAGACAGGTTCATTTTGCATTATGCATTTTATCTGTTCCAGCTTTGAAGTTCGACAGTGGATCATTAGAGTTAATTTATGTAGCAATAAAAATTGGGAGGTCACACAAGTCTGTCACTTTGATTGTTGTATATCTGCTGCATTAAACCCTTAAGATCTTTACTTTTAGGAGAGAGTTTGTGGTTATCTTCTACAATGTCATAATCAACAGTGCTTGCTTTGCTTCATCGAAACTCCTACATCCAAATCCAACCCTTATTTCAACAGTAATGCATTACAATTTAACTGAGTCAGTGCTGCAGGGAGTTCCATTGAACACTTTCAGGTTTGAACCAGAGGAGAGAGGTCCCTGCAGTCTCTCTTTCTTAGGAATTGCTCATGGGTTTGAACAGCTTTAAAGACCAAACTGCATCCAGTTTCCACATAAAACTTTGAAGACCAATTGTTAAGCTTTTGCTGTTCAGGTAATGTTAAGCTAATTTTATTTTGTAATAGGTTGGAGAGAACCTATAAAGTACTTACCTTATTAGGTTTAAGGATCATGGTAGTTCAGTAATCTGTGTGATTTCATCATATTAGTTATCTTTGTTTTAAGTAATCGTTTCTGTGTGCTGGTAGAGGCTAGGATACTTAGTTACACACTAGAATTACTATTCGTTTATATGTGTTTCCACTTAAAAATTATTTTCAATTAGAATTAATTTTAAATGGAGTTAGGCCCAAGAAATATAGCAAGTATAGAAAAAATAAGATGCATCTAGTACTGTAAAATAGAGAATAAACTGGTAAAGCATTTAAGCAAGGTTAAATGGTATATTTAAATGCCTCATGTCTCAATCCATTCAATAAATATGCCTTTCTGATTAGGTTAAGATGATGATGAGATAGTATTCTGGCTATTGCTTCTGTTCCTGTTGTAATTCTGCCTTTTGTTTGGCAACTGTTCTGTTTTCCATAGTCTTCGCATGCTTGCAACATTCAAAATTTCCTGGATTTGAAATGAAGCAAATTATCAGAAAAGTGATTTTTGTCTTGTATTTTACCAAGTAAGTTTTTGAAACTGCTTTGCCATTCTGAAATGAGGGAGGGTGTTATTTAGAAAGAATGTTCAAAACAAAAAATAATAATGAAATAAATTAATTTTTTAAAGTACATTTCAAATCCTATTGAAATTAGTCTGTGTTCCTTAATATCACTTAAAACTATTCTATAGGGTTTTTAGAAGCTGTACAAAAAAATGAGGTAGATGTAGGAAACTAATGCAGAACTTCCTTAGCTAATCTTCTAATTCTTAGGAATTTCATGTAACATTACTTGGACTAATCTATTCTCAAATTGTACCACGTTTTGTGTGCCAGCAGCATGCTTCTGAAAAAGAACAAGTAAAAAGAAGGAACCCTCCAAACCCCACAACAGTGAAATTATTTCACTGTGATCAGGCTTTGTCCTGTTTATCTTTATCTATTCTGTATCAGACAGCAGCCTCCAAGGTTCTTGCTGTGCTCTCACGTTTTGCCCATCTTTACATCTTCCTCTGTCTGTGTTGCTCTTCATCCATGTCCTTGGCTGCTTTCTTTGAACTGGCAACTTATCATTAGAAAAGTAAGTTATGAGCTATTTTTGTTCTTCTAGCCCAGAGTCTTGCTTTGCCTTTAATCTGTCTATATATGGGTATTTTGTTGCCATGTCTAAATTGGAAGAGGTCAGGGTTAGAACATGGTTTCACAAGAGGCTGTGGTCTGAATGAAAACCTTACTGACAGCTGCTGAAACGGAGGTCTCCTCCCACTGTCCAAATTTCCCTCTCCCTGTAGTTTTGTGTGTGCTTCTTTCTCCCTTACTTTGTGCCGATATCCTTTTCAAGTGCATGTTAGAGAGACAGAAAGAGAAGTCAACAAAATGGTGTCATTTTCATACATTCTAGTAAACTAACTTTGCTCACAAAAGAACCTGACAAAGATTTATGTTGGCATAAGGACAGAAGTTTGGGACAGTGGCTTGGAGCAATGATGCAGTGGAGTTGAAGGGTAAGCTGCGAGGGAGGAGCCATAAATGAGAGTGGAAGGAGAAACAGCAAACCCTTTGGGCTAGTTTAAAGAAAGCAGCACAGTCTCATTCCAACTCAGATGTTAACTTTTAACATGTGGAACTGAACCCAGCATTCACAGTGCCAGCCTTCTCTCTTCTGTTGGATATCACCTGCATGCCAGTAGCCACTGGTATATTAAACAGGCAGTACCTGCAGAAACAGAAATGAAGTTGATGATGTAGGAGAAGAAACAATAATTTTATTTCCATATGTTACTTCATTCGATTATATTTTTATTATATTTTTCCTAGAGTACATATATTTTATATGTGCTACAAAGAGTTTTATATTGATGAACAGCTTGACATAGAGTATCCTCTTAACAGTCTTGCTAGCCAAACGTGTAGGAGTCTTTTTTTAAATTAGTGTAATTAAGTGTGATGGCTTTCATCTTTGCATGAAATTTGTACTTTTATTGTTTTCTGCCTGCCAACTGAGCAAATATTAATTTAAATCTTCAATGTATAAAACCCTGCCTTTTTTTTTTTTTTTTTTTTTTCTTTTAAATACAGGCTTAGCCTCTCTCCAGATATCCATACTGGATAGATTTGTCATTTACTGAGTCTCCCCATCAGTGAATAACTGTCAGTGAACCTTTCAGGAAAGCCTTCATCTTTCCAGGAAAGGCCTTCAGGAGACTTCTTTTCTTTCCTCCCCTTTTCTAATGACTGTGCTTGAAAGTTGTAGGACTCTCACTGTGCGTGCTCCTCAGCACAGTTACTGTGCGTATCTTTCTGCTGATCTCGGTAGCCATGGAGAGCACAGTTGCACAGTTAAGACGGCTGTTGGGTGGTAAGAGTTGCTTTTGTACTTCTCCTGCATCCTTTGTTCACAGGGGTGATGCTTGATAATTATCTTTTCTGTGCCAGGGTGTTTTTATTTTTATCGAGCTGTGACAGACTAGTCTTCCACCAGATTTTATTTCCCTCCTACACTCATGCGAACTTTCACATGATGCTGCAAAAAAGCAGCTGAGAAGCCAAGCAAAAAGCAGCGCTAAAAGTATAAAAGTTCTCAATTAATTCCAAACTTCAAGTTATGTTACAGTTTGCAATATGCAGATCCAAACATTTTTCTCTGAAGAAGCTATTTGCACAGTAACAGTTTCTAATGGGATCTAGTGGTCAAGTAATACTTTATAAAAATGTGTTTTCTGGGATAGACCTAGTCAGTACTTGCTGACATTACAGATGCTGATTAAGAACAATTGTTTTACCCTGTCTAAGATGTAAACTGGGGATGTCAGTTCACATCTAGCAGTTACCAGGTGCCAGTTGGAGAAGGTTTGTCACTGCTTGCTCTGCAGTAGGACAGAGATTTGTCCTGCAGCTCTCTGCTGTTTATCACGGTGTTACTGGCGGTGGGCAGGTTCACTGTCAGGAAATATCCACTAATGTTTGCTTTAAAAACTCACTGAAAATATCCTCCAAAAAAGATATTTCTGGTAATATCTGAGGAAAGCTGATGCCTGAAGGGATACATCCTCAATTAAAGCAAATTAATTAAGGAATTTGAGCAAATATGAAGGATAATCTCTTTCTGTGTTCAGTATTTGACAATTCTAAAAGTAGTAACACTAGAAATGTTCAAAATAATATTGACTTAATGTAGCAATACAAATACGTTTATTATATAAGCATGCAAATATAAAATACATACATATGCAAGTGTATTTCTACAGATTTATTCACAATTTTGAGCTAAGATCCACATTTTTAATTTGAAGTCACATTTAGTGGATTTCTTAATAACCCAGAAGAAGTAAGATTTTTTCCCCCCCCCTTTTTTTTAAAAAGACATGAAGAAAAAAAGATCTAACAGTATCTGCTGGTTTTTGTTTGGTTTGGGTTTTTTTTAATTTAGCTCACAGGGATTTGGAAAATTAATTCGGCCTTTGTAAAGGAGAGATGTCATTTAGTTCTCTGCAAGCCCATGTAATATATGGTCTGTATATAAATCAGACTGTATTAAATGGCCTGCCCCGACCTATTGTCTGAATCTCTGTAAGGAGCTGCAAGGACTGGTTTCTCAGCTTGAAATAATTTTTGAATTGGTGGAACATTACTTGGTTATTATTCCCAAAGATGTCATCTTCAGTCTTTTCTGCGTTACTGCTGAATTAAGTCCAAGTCAAAGTTGGTAAAATACATGTTGTTAAACCTTGAAAACACCTTTAGGCAAAGCAGATTACCTTACTTGTTGTGGACAGTGTACAGGACTTTGAGGATTTTTTCACTGCAGGTGGACTTGGTTCAGCAAGGCAGAGACAGATTTTTTTCATGCTTTTTTGCTATACTAAAAACATCACTTTTCAGCAATGTTGGGCTTTCTCAGTATTTCAGCACAGGAATTTGTTCTTTCTACCAATTTTGTATGAAATTACTGTTAAAAGGAAACATGTTAGAGTCATGATGGCCCTTAGTTTCCGCTCTGTATCAGTGAGAATTTAAATTGTGTATGTAATGCCATTGCTGGTTTTGTGTTGTCAAGTGTCGAAATTGTACTGCGCCTGGTGTGCTACCCTGAGATTATCTCATGTTACCTTTTGCACACATAAAACTCTTGTTTGGTCAACAGACTTCAGCACAGTTGCAATTTCTTGGGTACGTGTAATGAATAATGCAATAGAAGAGTAAGAGCACTGTGCTATATTTAGTGTTCATTAATGTACATGTTCCCTCTAATCCTTTTAAAAATACATTCTTGCAGCCTATTTGTACTCTTGTCTGAGCATATTACAGTAGTTTTGATTTCAGTAATCCTTTGTGGCAAGAAATAAATTGAGCAGTAGGGCATTGGTGTGGTATGAAAGCTTCTCTTTGGCTGCTCGTTCTGACTGGCTTCTCTGACATGAAGGGAGCAGGGCTTATAGATACCAAGGCTTATGTCTTGCTGGTGCTTCCTTTAGTTAGCACTGATTTTATAAATCAGGGTCTTTGAAGCACATTTTCCTAAAAGTGTACATTTGAAGGATGTTTCCTAGTATTTCAACAGTCTGTTTGTTATGTGAAACCACAGTATCTCTTGAGCCTGGCCTTTTTTATTATACCCAGTTGTCTTTTTAATCTTTTGTAACTGGTTGCACCTGTAGTATTGCATTCATGTAGGGAGACATGATTTCCACTTGTTATGTTACACACCGCGTAATGCATATGGACTCACTGCATCCATGAAACCCTCTGCGTGGTGAAACAGCCAAGTATTTTTAACAGGATTATGCAGGGCCATAAATGCTTTGTACATGGTAGCTGGTATGAAAAGTGTTTCCATTCTCTCCCCATCCTGTCATCAGAAGTGATGGACAGTGGAGCTGACATTGTCATCACTTGCTCAGAGTTAACATTCCACTGAGGTTAACTGACTTGCAGTGCAAAAGCTTGCACGTCTGAATCATCATTGAAGGCAGTCAGCAGAAATAGGGAAGACAATGTTAATTAAACTTGATTGATACCTAGAAACTTTAGATAAAGCCCTAAGGCATAGAACTTGTTGATTTTTTACTCAGGTTTTTAAGCTTATTTTATGGCTTCTTGCGCAAATGTCAGAAGTACATGAAGCCGTCTTGGTATTCTACCCACAGCTACTTAATATAAGAGCTATGAGAGTCTTCAGCCTGTGTGTTTTCTAAGATGGTGCTACAGTGCTTCTGTAATGTCTAAGTGTTCATATCCTTCTTTTTGCACAGCTGTAAAGAGATGCTTGTATTTGTGTATTGGTTGGATTCCAGTGTTTCTGTTCATTTTGATTTAATCATATGTGAAGCACAGAGGAAAATTTGCTAAAACTGTAATCCACTCTTGAGCCCTGCATGTATACTGTAAATCTGGTAAACATAGAGCCATTTTTGCCCTGGTCAAGGGCTGTTGATGTTGCCATAGACATGCCCCTGGATTATTTGCTCCCAGGTGTGTTGCACTGTCATTTGCATTCTTCTCACCTTGTAAATGTGTAAACAAGTTTAGTAAGTTACAAGAAATGGGTTAAGAAAGAAAATCAGTTGAGGTCTTATAATATTGATACATGACAAGGCTGTTAAAGGAATGTGTTAGAAGTTCTTGAGCACCATCTTTCTGGTGGATGACAAACTTGTTTTACAGACTTGATCATGTATTTCAGTGTGGCTTATTTCATCATGTTATGGACTTCTTCAGGTTATTTTCTCTTTCTTCTCTCTGCCCAATTTACTTTTATGCAATTGGGCAGCAGGTGAAGAAATATATAAGCTTATTATCCTGTGATAAAAATACTTTATCTTCTTATGTAAATGAGTATTGCATATTAGTGAGGTCATTATTATGCTACTAGTGCCTTTATTATATTGAACATATTATGAAAAATTCCAGAAGTGTCATGAACACATAAACAGAAATTTCAGCTTCAATGAACATTCCAAGGCAAGTAATGTATGAAGTGGAGAAAGTGAATTCTTCATGTGCATTTATAGAGGTAAATAGTTTTTGAGAGCAAGTTGCATTATGTGTTGTTGATTGTTTAATCTTTTTCTTTTTCCAGTTGTCCATATTTGTCAGAGAAGATTACGCCTGCTATACCTGCAATTGGTGGGATTCTTTTCTTTTTCGTGATGGGGACCCTGCTGCGTACTAGTTTCAGTGATCCTGGTGTCCTCCCCCGCGCCACACCAGATGAGGCAGCAGATCTAGAGAGACAAATAGGTAACACTGAAGGTCTGTTGTCTCTTTGCTTTCCTCCCGAGGGTGCATGTACTGTGTGAAGGCAGTGTGCTGCTCTGCTCATGGGAGGAGTTACTCCTATCTTGCCACAGTGATTGTTCTGGAACTGTAACGTCTGATGACATTGCAGTGATTCCTGTGGAAAGATGATTGATCGGTTCTTCACCTAGAAAGTAAACAAAATCCTGGCCTTTTAGAGTGATAGCTATTACTGTAAATACTTTTCAGCAAGTTTGGCAGAACTCTGTAGTACACAAGAGAATACTTTTTAAGGTGTTTTTGGCAAGAAAGCTGATATTGCAAAAGTTCTGCAGTTGTGCATTTTTAAAACAGTGTATCCTCAGAGTTTAACTGAATTTAACTATGTTATTTTTATTGCAAAAGAGATAAGTCTCTGTGCTAATATACAGTAAAAATGTTACTATGTTTTATTTGTGTAAAGCCAGCATAATTAAAGTAGAGAGCAAGATTTTAATCATTCTCACTTAGCAAGAGCAGTGTTAACTAAATTCTGTAAGTGAGACTTCTACAGCTACAAATATGCTGAATAGTTAAAATGTGCCACCTGGATAAGAAAACACCGGATGAGTTTGCAGAGCTGCTTCATAAATAGTGGGTTTGTGTGCTTAGTAAGCTACTCAACCTTACTAAATGCTACTATATCTGCTTTGATATGATAGTCAGTGGAAATCCCATTTTTCTGAAGCAGTTTCAAAGAAATGTCGACTCAAGTAATTGAAAAGACAGGTAACAGGTCTGTGCAAGCACAGGAGAAATACCTGCAGCATCCTTGATGTTTAATACTATAGTACAGTCTAGGCATTTTATGATAGAAGTATTAAAATGTTTGCTATTCATCTGAATTTCAAAAGTGGAAAAATACAATGAAGCATTCATTTAGCACCTTTTCCTAACTAGTGTTATGGTTTACTTTTATTGATCTCCTTCAAGGAATTCTTTACCTAGAATGAGGTAGCAGCTTTAGTCCAAAACACAGACACAGGTTCCTGTTCAAGGAATTGCTTATTTACCTTGTGTTCACAGAAACATTGATCTATGTTGGGAAATAACTTATTTCAAGTAAGCAGCTCATGACAATAATTTTATGTTGTCATCTGTCAGAGTTTTGGCGAAATACAAAACTAAAATACAAATTGGTTACTAGAAAGGAGAGTCAAAATGTTCCCGTGTGCAACTATTTCAGAACTTGTGTTTACAAATTATAATTCTTTTTAAATTGTATTGCATACTTGTTCACAAGCCTCAGTTGAGGCTACTGAGCTGATCAAAGCCATTGTCTTTCCTTCAGCAGTAGCAAAGGCAGTACTCTTCCAAGAAGGGCCAGTGGAGTATTGAAGCGAGGAATTGCATTGCCAGCAAATGTGGAGTTCCCAAGCATGAGCGCTTATGGCAAGTCTAGTAGAGGAACAAGCTAGGTAGCTGTAAGAAATCATTCTGCCCTAAAATTGTGATTCTGGATTCAACAATGGAAACAGAAAGAAACATTTTTGTGCTGTTACAATATATTCTTTTAATGTGCATTTAAAAGGTGTATTCTAGTGGAGTGGTATCTGTGCAGCAGGAAAAGCTGAATGGCTCCTGCAGTTGAAAAGAAAACTAGATGCTCCAGAACTATCATTCAGGCTGGTTTGCCTTGCTGTACCCTTCAGCTTGAGATTCCTTCTAAAGATGGGGTGCAAGGTTAACAGTAATTTATTTCTAGACAAGAAGTTCTTCAGATAACTCATCTAAAAATAATGCCTTTACCAAATAGCTTCTTTTCTAAGATGTGTGTATGTAACCTGTCCTATTTGTGGCTTTTACTTTATTCAAATCATTCTTAGATACTTGAGCCTTACAGACTTAGAGTCTTACCCTGCCCTACTTGTCTCTGTGGGAAGCAGCCTCCCAGAAATTATTACAGATGCTCTGAGAAACAGTTGCGTCCCAAGACAAGGAATTATGATTTAAGAATGCTGTTTTAATCAAACTTTTTTTTTTTTACATTAGAAAGCATAGAATAGGATGAGCTGATTAGGGAGAATGGTTCTCAAGACCTTCTAAAGAAGCTGACAGTACTTCATCCTTTCAGGTGACTTTCTGGAAACAGGTCATACTGAGAGTGAAAAATGTTTCCACCTAGGCTATCAGCCTTTTTCAGGTGAAGATGGGGGACTAACAGAGCTGTGATGCTGCTATTTCCACTCCCTGGGTACAGGAATGAAAAGCAGTTATTTCTTGAGAATTCACAGAAAAACGTGTTCATAGAAAAACAAAAAGTGAAAAGAACTAAAAAAAAAGGAAATTGTCCAAAAACAAAAGGAACTTCTTTTATTCAAAAATATTACATTAAATGTGGATCATCAAGCTATCCTCATACAGAGGAAGGTTGGGAAGTGTACAAAGAGGCCATTCTGACTGTATTTGATTGTAGTCAAAAAGGTACTAGTGTCGGAAGTGGTGATAGTTTCTAAAGGTCAGTATAACAAGATGGCACAAGCATATTGGGAGAGCATGGGAAAGGCAAAAGGAGAATAAAGTCAGTTACAATCAGCAAGGAACAGTAGAAGACAACAGGACAGGTTCTGTTAGAGGTCAGAGGAAGAAAGAAAAGCTGAAGGCATGCTGTGTAATTGGGAAATGAGAAATAGCAGAGGACAATTTGAAGGATTCAACACTTCTTTGATCTCAGAAGATAATTTGTACGCTTCTTGACAGCTGATAGAGCAGGTCATAAGAAAGAAAGTAGTTGTAGTTTAAAAGTCCGTTAATCTACTATAATAGATCATTATTGGTTTGTCTAGTGTTCTACTTTAATAGAAATCTGCCAATTCTATCACTACAAACTATTTCCTGTCTGGAAAGACATGGAGTACACTGCTAAATGACCAAATTATAAGAATTGGGACTATCATGGGTTGGCATTTATGGCTATTTAAGTCTCAAAACAAGCAATAAAGAATTTCAAGAGCAAATCAAGTGTAATCAAACTGATGTCCTTCATTGAAAGAGTAACTGTCTTCGTGGGAAAGAAGATGTGCTTAATTTTTCACTCTAATTAAGCTCTTGATAGTATCCTGCATAGGATTCTTTCTATATAAGTTTTGGAAATAAGTTCTAGATGAAATTGCCACAAAGTCAGTAAGCACCTTTTCAAAAAGACCACTCTAGTGGCAAATGGTAAGTGCTCAAGTAGGACCTTTCAGAGACTGATTGTGGGCTCATGAGGAATATGCTTAACTCCAAAGTTGATGCTGAGGTGGAGAAATTTGCAACCACTGGGTTTGATGGTTTGGGTTTTTTAAATATATTTTAAATAGTCTGAGCAACTTTAGGGAAGAAACACAAAGTATGTGAATACAAGTGGAAATCAAACACTATGGAGAGGGGTCTAAGTGGTGAATGGTGTAGAAAGAGGAGATTTGAGTATTATTTCCAAACAGATTAAGTTAGCATTGTGATTTGACAAAAAGCGGAAATACTTTTTGGGACATGTTAGAGGAGTCGTTGCATGAACCAGAAGAAGTGACATTCTGTGATACCCAGTGGTGATGAGGGCTCAGTTCACTGTCTGGTTTTCCACAAAGTGTGTAGAAACTTAAGAGGAAGGCAGCTAAACAGAGAAGTCTAGAAAACAGGACCTGTAAGAATATTTCATACATACATGCATTTGGCCTAAGAGAGAGGAGGAGCGAAAGTCTTAAAATACTCTAGTTTGTTGGGGTTTTCATATAGTGTAATAGAACAAAAGCAACTAGATGCATGAGGCTTATATAATGTAAAATCTCTGAAGGTAACTTTATTTGCTATAAAAGTGCTATAATTTCACTGAAATGCAGCAGAATTTTTTCTTTCTTTAAATGCAGCATTAAACAAATTGATGTAGTATTTTTACTTAAATTATAACTTTAATTAAAAATGAAAAGTCATTATTTCCAGGGGTACCCCAGCTGTAATTGCATTCTTTTCATGGTGCATATAAGCATGGCTTCTGCAATCACACAAAATATGACAGTGAGAGGGGCTGTTTTTTCTATGGAAACATAAATACTAGGAGCAGCCTTATTTTGTAGCCTCTTTGCAGTTATGATATGTGTTTCTTGTAGTTAGGTTAGTGTTAAGTCACTTCAAGTGGGAAAATGTGAACTTCTGAAGATGAAGGCTTAGAAGGATAACCCAGTCCAGGAGAGCAGGTTTTATAGACGGGAAAGCATTTGTCCAGTTGGCATATACAAGTTTAACAATCCTTCCGCAATATCAATCTTGTTTGCATCGGATATGTGATGCAGATAAATGAAAAGATGGTCATGGTAATTTATCCTTTCAGCCTTAAAATGCTTTGGATTTTTCTTCAGGCTAACTATCTTAAGTCATGTGTATCTTCCATATTTAATCAGTACAACCAGCTCAGGCTAGTTCACAGCACAGTTGCTGCTTGCTTGCTTGTGCTTGTTTTCAAAGCCCTGAACTCCACATGTGAGCTACACCAGCACACCATCTCTGCAAATCGTTTGTGTCTTGGCTGTCTAATTTACGCTGATGCTCAAGACCACTTTTGACACTCCTTCACAATTCCTTGCCTGTCTTTCATTTGTTTTGAAATGCACAATTTGATTTCATTATAGCCTTATAAAATTAAATCTGTGCAAAGCACAGGCTTTTCATAGAACTGGGAATGGCCTGAACAAATACATACCACTTGTGGTTATCACATGTTTTGTTTTCTTTCCAAAGGTGGGATACCAGCTTCCTAGGCTTATAGCTGTGCCTGATACTGCACTCTTTAAACAACATTCTTAAATATAATGAAATTACTTTGTGTGTCACGTAATTCTTAGAAAGCTCTTCCTGTCTATGCATTCCTGTAGCAAATCACTAAAGATTACATTTCTTTCTGGGAACGAGCATACCTTTCACATGAAGTTTTGGGCTTCAAGAAGATGATGCAACTCTACCTTTAAGAAAATAATACATGATTTCAGAAAAATCTAAGGCAGCAAGTCTTTAAAGTCAGGAGCAGTATGTGGTCGATATCTCTTGTTGGCTATCAGATGAAGAACTATGTGAAGAATGCAGTTAGCAGTTGCTGGCTTCAGTCTAAGCCAGGTTCCCAGTATTGTTTGTCGCTGAGATTACTGTCCTGAAACAAGAGCATTTTATTATTTTCCCTCCAAGAAATAAATTACTCTTTCTAGTAAGTCTTCTTACTAGTAAGAAGTAAGTACTCTTTCTAGTCTTCTAGCCCAGTTTGTTAAGCATGGAGCTTAAATTTAAGTGGTTAAACACAGAGGAAGACATTTTTTAGAGGTTTGCCTTGTTGAAGGACTTTGTTTTGCTTTGGTTGGGTTTTTTTTTTTCTATTGTTTTTCAGATGTTATAGGTTATACATAAAGTTTTTTTAATTACATTTTCATTTAGTCCTCAGGAAATATTACAATTGTTTCGATTTACTGACTTCTCAAATAATATTGTTTGAAGATTGAAATTGTGTCCTTTTAAAGTTGTCAACAAACCTTGCGTTTGCAAGGTTGTGAAGCTTGTATAGAGACAATGTAGGGATGTCTTCTAGAGGCTGTTTGTCTTAGGTTCTTAGGAATATTGACCAAAAACCCCAACTCTTGATTGAGCAGGAGAATCCTAGTGATATGTATACAAACTTGCAGCTTCTGTCTTTCATCTGCACCGCCTACTTATTTGCAGCATAATAAATTGAGAAATCTAAGTGGAGTTTGTTGTCACATTAGACGGTTGCTAGGCTGTGCCGTATCTCCATTAAATACTTGGAATATCTTTCTTGGAGCAGTTCAGGTCTCTTGGTCCTGAAGGACATGGATTGCATGTATAGGGGTTTTGTAATATGGTAATAAAAATGCTGGAGCCCCATCTAGTGCATGAACTGTTAACCCTACTAGAGAAGTTACAAAATGTGTCAGAACAGAGAGAATGGGTGGCAATCACATTAGTGGGTAAATTTTAGCCTTTTTGTGAAAGAACTTGCGTTATGAGAAAAATGTTTTAGTGGTCAAACACAGTTTATTTGAGGAAGAAGATCCAGTGCAGATTAATCTTGCTGTGCCTCAAAGAGACCTTGTATACTGGAAGATTTAACTGTGTTAGACCCCAAGTATGAGCAGTTGAAGTGAAGGTGAATTACAGCCTGAAAATTCACAGTGAGACCAGGACATGTTTAGCACCTTTAGGTTAGATAAATTGTATTAAATCCAAGCACATTTGACCTTGCTCGCAGCTTGTTTCCAGGAAAAATATGTTAGTAAACAGAAAGACTGGAACATTCAGGTTTGATTATGCAGTTTAGGATTTTGAGTAGAATTCTCAGTCCATGGAAAGTCAGACTGTTTGCATTGATTTCATTTGCATCAGCTTTCACCCTTGGATTTCGAGATTAATTCACCTTGGAGAGCTAGGATTTGCTGTCTCTGTGAACTTCCCTGCAAATGTTTGGGAGGAAATCCTCTTAGAAGACCAGTGTTGTAAGTATAATGGGCTGGACAGTAGTCTCACTTCTGCACCAGAGAAGACAGAAGTTGCCTTTGAGATTCTGCCAGAGCCTGTTTAAAATAATTGTGGTGCACTTTCTGAACTTCTTGAAAGGGAGGGGAAATACTGGGTTTAGTTAATGTGCATTTTATAAAATAAATGTTTATCTAGGAAAAAGAACATTTTTCTTCTAAACAATTCCCCTTGACTGGTTTAAGTAATTTTCTTTCAATGGTCATGTACATACTCAGGAATAAAAAGATTTTGTAAAAGAAAAAAAATCTGAAATATTACTGTTATTCTAGGAAATTCAATGCATCAGTATTTCTAGCAGTATAGAAAGCTACACCTCGATGAAATTCAGGCTTCGGTAGTATTTTTTATAATTATGCACCTAAATTTGAATATCAAAATCTTTGGTTTATTAATGAATATTCCATGCCAGCATGTGTTAAATGGCTTTATTCAATTAAAAAATAATTAGGGCTAATGACCTGTATTTATGTTTACAGTTTAAGTCTTATCTTGACCAAAATATGGTCAGAAATGGGTGTAACAGTGTGTTTTGTAATGCCCAAGGACTTCTAGAAGGACTATGACTATTACAAGCCTGTTGGTTATAATGTCACCAGAAGCTTTTTTAATGTAATGTGAATTAAAATAAATTCTTCCCTGTCTTCTGGATTTAGGAAACATCCCTATCTCTCTAAAGCTTTAAATAGTACAAGCACAGTTGTTCTGTGCCTTCCAAAGAACATCTTTTCAGTTTATATGCTGAAATACATTGGTATCCTGTAAAGCAATACTTATTTAAGCAAAAATATTTGTCAAGTAGTATTGGCCTTGAGGTCAAAGTCAGTATAGCTGATAGTTCTGGGAACCACACAGTAATCCATGCTTCCACGTGCAGATTATAGGACCTGGCCAAGCCTCACAAGCACATTGCAGGAGTTGGTTTAGATCCAATATAAGTGAATGTCTATACCTCATCAGGCTGTAGGAGGCTGCTTCTAAGCTGCTCTTTCTTCAGTATTCCCCACTTCATTCTCATAATGTATGTTTAGGAGCTTTATACCCAGATTCCATCCATCTCAGCTATTGCTCCCTTTATTTCTTCTTCTTCATGAGAGTTTTCTGAAGTCTGGTTGTTTCAATGGTCAGGTTTACAATGGTGTCACACAAAGACTTTTATTGATGCATATTTATGGATCACATTGATGGGTGAGCACATTGCAGATGAGAACTCCTTAAGCTGGATTTGCTGCCAAATCAGCACCTTTGCTAGCACAGCTGTGCTGTTGCCAGTTTGACTACCTTGCTAGGTGGGAGGCTTTCTTGTTGCCCTCTTGGAAAATACATACTTTGTAGGCTGTATAATTGGCAGAAATCATAATTGTGGGTGATATTTCTAACGATTTGATCTGACAATATTATCTAACAATTCTAACAATAGATCTTTTAGTAACAAGCCCCACATGAAAGGGGGACAACTTAAGGCTCAGTTGTTCAAGCCACTTGACTGTGACTTTGAAATGTATTTTTATTCATATATTGTGAAATATTTTATTTCCCTATTGTCTTAGCTGTTCTGTTATCCAGGTGTAATAAATTCAGGGGTTTTTTTCACTTCTGTGGTTTGATTTGATTGTGATTGCACAAGAACAGATAAACCTAGGAAAAGGCACCACTTTTACATGTTGAACTTTCAGGTAAAGCTCAGCTTGGACAAAATTGAGCTTTAATGATTTAGCCTAATCAGTCCTTTAGTTGCTGGAAAAATAATTGGTAATATACTAAAATAAAATAAAAGGAAGCTTAGAAACAAAACCCAAAACTCTACCACTTGTATCAAACGAGGTAGTTGGAAACCGGTTTTATGCGACAAACAAACTTCAAGGTGTGTAGAAGCAGCACTGGGAGTTGGGTGTTCAAACTTCTAAACAGGAAAAGCTGTAAAATACTTTTGTGAATGTGCTCCATTGTATCACAGCATGCAAGAAATGTCAACATACACCAGGCTCAGATGACAGAGCTGCTGGGTCTTAAGTAAATGTGCAGATTCTATATTAGGTTGTAGAATTTCTGCAGCACTTCTAGGGAGACTTTTTGTTACTACAGGAATTCTGAAAAAATTCAGGAAGATTCTAAAGGTAACTTTTCCAAGTTTTGCTGTCCTACACCAGTAGTTATAGTTGGCTTTAATATATTATCTAAGAACTACTAGGGGGTATGAAACTGTAAGAATTTTGGGATCAAGATCATTGTCAGCATTTGAAAATTGGGTTTGGATGGTTTCTTTGATTCAAATTGATTGGCTTTGGATGCTATTTGCGATGAAATATCTCTTTGCTACTTATTACTCAAGGAGAATTAGAAGGGGGAAAATTGTTTATTATAAATGTGTTAATATAAATTTGAAATTTGCTATAGATTGCCATCAAGAACAGTTCTGTGCATATATCATAGCTCATGTGAAACATTTCATGTCTTGTATTTTCATGTTTAGATATAGCAAATGGCTCCAGTTCAGGAGGATATCGCCCCCCTCCCAGAACAAAAGAAGTGATCATCAACGGACAGACAGTGAAACTAAAATATTGTTTTACTTGCAAGATTTTCCGCCCACCTCGTGCCTCACATTGCAGCCTTTGTGATAACTGCGTAGGTGAGTAAAAAAAGATATGGCATATGTTCAGTTTAGTAGCTTATATATTGTTATAAGTACTTCTCATGGGAGACAGAAAAAAACCAGAATTAGTGACAAGATTACTCATTAGGTAACTTGCTCTGGTCATCTTTCTTTCCTATAAGATCTGTTAAATGTTAAGAATTTTAGAGGAGGCAGAAAAGGAGACTTGGCCTAGCAGATGTTGCTAATCTAAGAAGGGAAATTATTTTCTGATGCATACATCTTTCCTAACCTGCCCCAACGGCAAAGAACACACCCTACTCGAATAGGGCCTCATACAATGTGCAATGACCTTTCCAAGCTTCATGGGAGTCTCAGAATTGTTTTCTTCACCAAACTAAATTGAGGGCAATGAGCTGCTTCTCCAGTTTATTAGTAACTAACTGTAAGGCATGGTTCAAATGGTTAGGGCTGTGTGACCAAAATACACACTGTAGGTGATTCTTACCTTTGAGCAGTTTCATGACTAGAAGTACTTAAGTCAGAATCCATAAGAAATTACTGGGCAAACATGCTATTTTGAGAGTAAGTAGATGTTGTCAGGACCTAAGCATATTTTATAATGATGGGGTTGGTTTTTTTCTCTCTGAACATGTTGTCCTTTTTCATTGCTGTTTTCCATGGAGGTCAGACAAGGTGATTAAGATATGCTTGGATTTAAAAGCAAACCAAAAAAGCCCTACCAATCAAATCTGAGTAGTTTCCAGTTAATTAGATCACATTTGCAGTTTAGTGCAGTTGATTAGCACACTGTTGAGCCTGGGTCTTACGCATTCAAGAAAATAATGTAGAAAGATGTCTCCAGCTGAGAAATGTAATTGCAGCATTCAGCAGTGATATTTTTAGATATAAAGCAGTCATTGGAAGGATTGGAGTTTTATGTTTAGATGATACTCATTTAGTATCACAGTGATACTTTTCACTTACATCACAGTGAAAAGCTTATTAGCCTTTTGGCCCTATAGAATTGATTGGTATCTGTAGATGCTTCCTTCAGTAAATAAATTTTTCTGATGTGCTTCAATTTTGTTAGTGTTGCAAAAGCTACTGGGCTTGCTTTTATTGAGCAAGTAGGGATGTTTATGAATTGCAGTTGGCACATTTTTCAGAAAAATATTTTAGCAAATGTGTAACCTAAACATTAGTGTTGTGATACTGCTCAGCAAACTTGATGATATGTAAATACAGTTGTTGACCAGTGCGATAAATAAAAGTTGAAAGGCTGTTGTCTTTACCAAGAGAGCAAAAATAAGAGCAACTTCCCCCGTACAACCTGAGGCTTATTTTAAAATAATGTTTTGGTTTTTTAATATGCTGGTATGAAGGATTTTTCTATAGGTTATTCTGTAATCTGTGTCCTTTTTATACCACATCTGGAAAACCTATTCTACTGAAACATGCAATTAGTGATGGCAGGGAAACAACTTACACAGTCTTCTGATCCTGTCTGTGATGAAACAACAGAAGCGAATTATTATGAATATTTATCAGAAGAGTCTGAGCAAATGACTTGTATAACTGAGATGTCCTTTCTGCTCTTAAGATAGTTGTAATTTCCTCTTACATGTTTTTAAATTTGGAGTTATTGGTTTGAAAGTAATTAAATGGATTTACTGTGATTTTTCTCCTCTGTTTATAATGGGATTTACAATAAACTGACTTTTTTGGGGTATACGGTATAGTAGCTTTGTTTCCAGATTAGATACACGTGTTTGTCATATAAGTATTCAGGTGTACTGTATGCAAAAAGAGAAATCTACAAGGACCTGCAACTAAATTTCTATTGAAAATAGGTGTCAAGAAAATTGGATGGCTCATGTACCTGTGGAAATCTAACAATCTGAGAGGGCACACTTAATCAGAGTGTGTTATGCTGTTTGCCACCACTCTTAAGTTAGGATTGCCTATATGATGATGCTTTTATTTAGTTTCTGAATAAATCTTTTAGTAGCAATGGGTGTGCTTGTGCCACTGTTTGTTAGTTCCTTATTGAAGTAACTAAACCTATGCGCAAGCAGTCCTACTTCATACACATATGGATATTTAAGTAACTTACGCGATTTACACATAACATATGATATTTAAGCAGCCCACTACCAGTATGGCCATGCATTCCTTTTTACCACATAGCTTCCAAAGATTTTGCTGCAGGTACAAACGAGCTACGGAGACTATGTGGTACAGGAATAGGGTCTGTCTTCAAACCAGCACTCACTGCTAAGAAAAAAAATATGCTACTTTTACCTAAAGGTGTCTTACGATACTTGGCCAATTAATGCAGTGTGAAAGAGAGGTTCTTTCATTCTGTATGTTCCATTAATGTTTTTTATTCTGTAAGGAATCTACTGCAGCATTTTAAATATGTAAGTACATGCGAAAAACCTTACTCTGTTTTTTTCTGTCTAGTTGTTTAGTAAGTATATCTGTTACTTGTTACCTTGTTTGATTTTTGTTTCATCACTGTTTTTTATAAACATCTGTGTGGTATTTGTAGATAAAAATAACAACAAACAGCTTAAAATAAGAAAAAAAAGAACAAAAGAGCTAATATGAGTTCTAGCCGTGGTAATACTTCAAACTCCTTTAACTCTACAGTATTTTCCTAGTAGT
This sequence comes from Struthidea cinerea, assembly GCA_013397865.1. Lineage (NCBI taxonomy): Eukaryota > Metazoa > Chordata > Aves > Passeriformes > Corcoracidae > Struthidea > Struthidea cinerea. Next base: position 6,833,740 of record VZTI01002070.1, on the reverse strand, counting down.
ATCCAGAAAAATCTGTATTTTCATACAAATGTAGTTTGTTCTATTTATGTAAGACCTTAAAAGGTTTGGTCGAGTAAGTGTTCCCTGAAGCACATACCTTGTGTGTATTTCTGATTTGCTTTCTTTACTGCCTCTGTGAATGTCAGTTGGAAGTTAGCACTTCAAGGGTTTTGTGTACCATTATGTTGCTTAAGAATTACGAATGAATTAAGCATAAAATGCGTCTAAACACAAGAGATAAAGACTTCAGAAAAAAAGTAACCAAACCAGACATAAATTCTGAGCTCAAGCTAGTTTTTTGACAAGAGGTTTTGATTGCACTGTGTAATGCTAGAAAGAAGGCAGTGGTTGGACTTGCTTCTGAAATGACCAAATGGCTTATTTTTAATTTATTTTTGGTCATTGCAACATCAACTGTGTAATATCTTTGTTTTGTTTGGTTTTAATAAATAATTTTTGTTTCGTTTAATTTGATTTCTATAATGAAAGCTGAACAAGACAATATGGGGAAATTATTCCTAAAGCACACATAACATACAACACAGTGTAAGACAGGGTGAGAATTACCAGTGTGTTCTGGGAAGAAGTTTTTCCCTGTAGTTACTCAGACACCACCATCTTCCAGCCTGAAGAACACAAATTATTTCAAAAGCAGGCTGAGAGGTCTCATTGTAACAGTTTGGCTTTTATAATGCAGACAATGTGTCTGAGAGTAATTGTCTCAGGACTTTGTAGTCCTTTATAATCAGTGTGTATTTACTTCATGTCAGGACTTTGGTTTGCTTGGTTTTAATTCTATTCTGTAGCACTCTTTCTTCATTACCTTATTATTTCCTTTCTTGCCTTCAATTCCTTTTCATGGCCTTTGCTTATTTCTTTCCTTACATTTCCTGCAGTGAATAGAGTACAATTTTCACTTCATTTTGAACCTTTTAAACCTTAGCTCCGGTTGTCTTGAAATGACTCTTTTGCTGAACAGTTAAAAGCACAAAGTTGGCTGCTATGACCATTTTTTTTTCCTTTTTCTTTTCTTATGTATTTTTCCAAGTTTTTACAGGTGAGAAATGGCTTGGACTCTTTTTGTTTGGGTGCCCCAAAAAGGTAGTACAAGGAGCTGCCAAATGGAGTACACACCAGCACTTACGGAAGTGATAAATTATTTAAGATTGTGCCATTTGTGTAATTAGATGTACTTTGGAAATTCAGGGAGCGTGGCATGTGTGTCAGGGTTTCTAAATCTTAAGCCAAAGGACTGCAAAATATGTCAGAAAGTCTCTTTAAAAGAGAAAATCATATTATAGGTTACTTAAGAGAGGTTGTGGCTTATGCATTGGTCTGAGTATGAAAAAATGCAGAGATGATTAGAACATCTGACTGTGTAAATGATGTTGTAAACCTCAAGGTGTCAGAGTAAAAATTAAAGAGAGAAATTACCAGCTAAGAAAAATTAGGAACCTAAGAAAAGAAACACATATTTACATTTGGTGCAATAACAATTTGCAAAATGGTTAAAAAACTGAAATTCCGGTAAAAGACAGCAGCAGAAGTGTGTAAAAAAATGTGCTTTCCTGTGGAAAAGAGAGAAACCAATCCATAAACTTTGTGGATGCTGTTACTTGGTAACAATACTACGCTTCCTCTAGGGACAAATTTGGGGTTTTGAAATCTCTTCCTCCATAGTTGGGTGTATGTCAGGCACTCATCTGGATATGCCAAAGTATATGTACTCGAGTGGGTATGTAAAGAGAAATTGTTAAGCAGTGAGGTCCTTCACTGTGCCCTCTTTGTACCTCTCAAAGAGCAGCCATTCTAAACTGCTGCTGCTGCCTTTGAAAATGTCACCATTAATGTTCATGTAGTCAAAGGAGTTTGTTAATTAGTCAACATTTATTATATGAGGGTGCATTGAAGTGATCTATGTGACAATACAGTTTAATTATTATGAGCTATCCTAAGGCAATGGCTGGATGTTTTCCTAATAAATCAATTGCTATTTTTATTTTGAAAATTAAGCATGCTTATTTTCTTTTTGTGAATAGCAGTAGTCTGCAACTATTGAAGTTGATTAACATGCAAAAAGTTGACATTGCAACTTGTTTTCGTAAAACCCCACCCAAATATCTTAGCTGTCTGGAACAGTTGAAACAGTCATGAAAGTGAAATACATGTTAACTAGCCCTTGTGTTTGTTTTTCTGATTGACTTTTCGTCATAGATACCCATGCACATTATTAACTTATTTCATTAATAGAGGCCCATCTTTCCCAGTGTTATATTGCTGTTTCAGTTTGCATCACCTTGTAGGGATTAGTGTCCAGAACGTAATTTGGAGTAAACCTGTGGTGAGTATTTCCCAAATGTAAATGTGAGGCCAGAAGACTCTTTCTTTCTGTTTGGTTTTCATGGGGTGTTTTGATTTGGAATCAGTGTACAAAAGTACATGTGATTTAAAGGATCCATTGTGCATTGTCCATAACAGATGTTCTAAAATAACATCAGCATGCATATAAATTTCACTTGCAATTGGTCTTTTGTTAATCACTGTTTTTTTAATATGAATTTCTACTCAGCTTTCATTCCACAAAAGTAATAGCAAAGGCATTGTCAGGGGAATGTCTGTCAGACAGGTGAATGGTGTGTAAGTTAAATTGATCCAAGTATTTGGTTGCTGTTGCCAGTTGATGGCAAATCCCATCAGTAGGGGTGGTTTTATTAATATGATTAAATAAATAATCTTCTTAGGAAAGGCGATTGCAGTCAGTGAAACTGAACATCAGAGCTAAGGATAGTTTTTATGAATATGCTATGAATACTGGATATAAAGTTTTTTGTTATGTTAAATTATCAGATTTTTTGAACTGACTGTAAGGGACTTAATGCAATGGTTATATTTGCTTTCACGCATATGTGCATCACTTTCAGCAATTGGGATTGGACTGCTGTATCTTAGAAGAAAATAAATACTCTTTGTAATTAAACATATTTCTTATATGGACTTCTAAAAGTCTCATTTGTTTTCTTGAATATTTCAAGAGCAATCTAGTTCTGAAAGTACAATTTGTAGTACAAAATGTCAAGAAGCCTGAATAGATGTGGTCATATCATGACATCATAGTCCTTCAAAAAGCTTTAATTGTCATTATTATAAATACGTGCAGATGTGTCAGTCTCTCTGCATAATTACTCAGTGTGAGTCCTTGACAATGGACATTGTAGTCCTGTGTTGTACTACTGCTACTATCAAAAGTAATTTTTGAGTTATCGTGGCCCAGTTGGTTGAGCTGTAATGTGACTTCTTGGCTGACGCAGGATGTGAGTAGTGGGCTCTTGACTCTTTCCAGTCATGGGATACATGTTTGCATGCTTTAAATAAACATGGTAACATTCAGTGAATGCCGTAAGTTTGTGCATCTGCCATACAATGCTTTGCTTGCACAGGGTGGAAAAATTACCAAGTGAATTCTAACTTGTGCTCACTGGAATCTCCTAGTAATGTGACCTAGATATTTTTGCACCTGTCGACTTCTTGTCTTTGAGTCCTGCCTTCACATTAAGCTTTAGAAAATGTATGCTGGTGTGCAGTGATCTAGTTGAGCAAAGAAAAAAGGAAACAGTTCATAAATACTGCAAACTGAAGGGCCAAGCTGGCCTACAAATGTTCCATTTAAAAATGCTTTTGTGTTCCTTGTAAATTATAAGGCTTTCATTACATGTTTTGAAAAAGGAAGGAAAGCATTTGGGTCATTTTGTGCATGGTTTCCTGGAGTGTAGCGATTGAAAAATGGCAGCAGAACATTTAAGGATTTAGGAGTCTACATGCTGTGCTGTGGAAAAGTAGAGATTTGACTCTTTGGTTCTGAGCAGCAAGGAACATGCTTTGGTGTGGCTTCTGAAGGAAGCACTCCAGCTATAAGACCAATGCTTAGTAAAATGGGAAATGTTCTCAGGTTTTTATCTGAGATATCCAACAGTTAATGTTTCTTAAGCAAGTTTTAAATGTAAATGTTTCAGGGAAGGTAAAAAATGAGGAATGTCTAAAGTGTGAAGTAATGTGTTTTTCTGTCATCCAGTTAGGATAGATTATTAGGTGATTGTTAATCAGACCAGTTAGGTGAGCATTAATGAGACCACTGAGTCATGCTGACAGCTTGCTGCTTTCAAAGGGATTTGAATGTCATCCTCTTCTTTACTTTTTTCCCCCCTATTTCCGTGATTCTCTTCTTTGTGCCTTTGGTAACACATAGCCATTGGTAAGTCACTTTTTCCCGCTGATCAATGAGCAAAATTATTCCTGGGGTTTTTTTTTTCCTACCAGTTCAGGGAACTGACCTGATTCATCATCAGCTTACACAGTGAAAGAAGGAAGTGGGATGAAGTGGCAGGAAAGGCAGCATGTGACCACCTCTTTCACTGCTACTAAGCTTTTAGACTGGCTCAATTATCTTGCAAAGCCTCATCCTTTGAGGGTGCTGGCTTGTCCTCAGAAGTTATTATCTAAATTCAAAGATGCTGATCACTTGGGAAAGAGTAATGAAATAATCTTTGTTACAGGTTTACTGACAGTTCTTGAAGTTTCTTACCTGTTTGGTTTTCTGTGACTTCTACAGCAGCATTTTTAGTCTCTATTTACTCATCTCTTCTTTTCATTGATGCTTTATGTTATGAACTCTTCACACATTTTTTCAGTCTTTTTTTATTTGCTTCAGGTTTTGTTCTCAGATCCTGAAAATCAAAACTGGATTTCTCCTGCTGTTGTGATAACTGCTAACCTGTACTAAGCTTGGTGTCACAGCTAGGCTGAATTAACGCTTAGCTGCTTCTGACAGTGTTATTTCATCCCTTCTCTGGCAGTGTGTTCTCACTGCTTCACTTGGGCCAGCTTTGGTGTTTGCCTGATGAGGTGATCTGAGGAGATAGGCAAAAGAAAGCCACAGCTCTAAGTTAATCTGGCTCTGTCAACCTGCTCCCTGAAGGGTAAAATGAACACCAGGCCTGGCCTAAGAATGGAGAGCCATGAGCACACAGGCAAAAGGCTATTCACAGGACTGCCGAAAGGGTAGAAACTGGGCCATCTGTTCTAGCAGTAGTTCTTGATTAGGTACGTAAAAGGTACAGCTGTAAAATCAAGAAGGCAAATATCTTGCTGCTTTTGCTTAAACTTGAGTGTAGGAGGATGAGAAATCACAATCTTTCTATCCATAGAGTGCTTCAGCTTTCTTCTTCCCTCATTATGAGTTGTAACACACTTTTATTAACAAGAGTTTGTATAACCCATGTTTTAATTCTCTGCTTTTGCCTCAAATATTTTTACATTAACCTTGTCACAAATGTTTGTTTGAATACAGTAGTACGTTAACTATCCAGAACTGCAGTCATCACCTCTAAATAGTCTGTTCTTCATAACAAGAAATTGCATTTCTATTTGCTTTGCATTTTAGGTTCACGGGGGCTGGAATTCCAGTTTTTCTCAGCATGAGTAGTTTTTCATTTCTCAGTGAAGTTAAATCTTAATTTTGCTGCCAACATTGTCCAAGTCAAGTAGAGATGTCAGATAGAGCTTCCTTTACAAAATCATTGGTTCAGTTGCCAGGCATCTGGAATGCTGGAGGTGAACCTTAAGACACTGTGTTACTTTTTCATTAATACTTATTTAAGTCGTGTCTTTTTCTAAGAAAGAAGAAACAGCTCCAGATTTGATAGGTTTTATATTTCTTAACAGCATTTGAAGTTTCTGCTTAGCATTTGTCTCTTCATTCTGCCAGAGCCGGCAGTTTTCTCCTGCATTAATAACTAAGCAGAGCAGTTCACAAGCTGTAAGGCTGTTGTCTCTAAATTGCATTTACGTGTTTGTGTTCTGCTGAGTAGAATAATGTCCTGCTTTTTAATATACTGTTTTGTGGCCCATGTCACATGCCTTTCTATTTTATGACTGAGAAAAATGAGACCAAATGTATTTATCAAAAGATTCATGTAAACCTTTTAATATGTCTCTTTTTTCATTAGAGTTGATTCCGATTTAACACTGTAGTAGTGTTTTTCGTATCTGGCCTTTTTGGTCCATTTTTGCTTTGTAAACATCTTGGGTAGTTACTTAGCTTCACAATGATTAGTAACATATTTATTGAGAAAGCAGAGCCTTTCAGTTCACCAGGAAAGTCTGAAGATGGAAATTGAAGAGGACCAACTAGTAGGTTAAAAACACCAAGTCAGTCTTCAGTAAGTAGTGTGTGTGTATACATAGGAATGTGTGTTTATAGATAGAGGAGTTGTGTGTATGTGTGTGTTTTTGTCTGCATTTCTCCAAATCCATCAAATAGATGTCTGCATATATCTACATGTTGCTTCATGTCTAGAAACTGAGCTTTATGTCAATATAATTCATTTCCTACTGTGTCAGCATAGAAGAGAGTGAATCTGTATATACGGAATCCATCTTCCAAGACATGTAATGTGTTTTTTTAGCAGTAGGGTACAAAAGTACCCTAGGATTCTGCTCATTAAAATGGCTCTGTAGCTGTGTTTCTTTGTGTTGTTGTTTGCTTATGTGTTGTATATATGGATGAATTTAAATGAAGTAGAGTGTTTATCAGGATATGAGGGCTTATTCAGAAGCACAGATTTAAAGACAAGCACTTTTAAAATGCAATGTCAATTTAGTTTGGGAATACAACTGTAGTGCACTGAGAAAAGGTAGACTAACCTACCCAGAGTGTTTAGTTCTTCATATTCTTAGCAGTACTCACTCAGTCAAAGTATTCTGAAGCCTTATCCTAAGAAAGTTTGGTAACTTCACCTTGAATAGCCCTGGCGAAATTTGAAACAGATTTATGGCAGAAACATGTGGTCCAAACAGCTGTCATGCAAAACCATGTAAAAAAAACCCTGAAAGTCTGGTAAACTCAGAAATCCGTTGTGCATGTTGTTTTGACTTTTTTTAATGAAGATAATACTAAATACATCCTTCAAGAAAAATCTCTAATGTAAGTCTTTAACATAAATCCATAACTAAAACAAGCTGGTGCACTTGGTCAGATGTGCCTTTTTAACACCGGGCTTAAAGGACTTCAGATTTATAGCTCGCCTTTCCTGTGGAATTACAAATAGTTTGATAGTACGTCAGTGGAGGCATAAAAGTCACAGAAAACAAACCAGGATTTGGACAAGGATCAGAGAGTGAAAGAAAGAGTCAGCATGAATGCATCTGTCTTATGATCTCGGATTTGATTAAAAAAAAATTCTGTCAGTGTAATCCCTCCAAAGTAAAATGAGAAAATGCAAGTTTGTTTCCTGGCAATAGCTCTTTTTCCATTAGCCAGCATACTGGGACATGGAGGGTGGATCCAGGCTGCCTGGGAAGAAGCAGAGTAAACCACTCCCTCTGCTGCTTTCCAACACTGAGGCATCTCCCCCATGTTGGGGACACTTGTTTCTGATCCACCCTGGCCTTTTCCTATCTCACAAACAAGTTCTCTCAGGGAGATAGAGGGAAAGGGTTTCTCTTAGTAAAAAGGAGACAGAGCCTATAGTGCAAAGGGTAACAGAGGATGCAGGTTACATTGACCAGTTTTTATACCATGTCTTTAAATTTTAACATTTGAAAAATGTTTGATGTGAATAATTTTGATATTTTTAATGATCTTATATGACAGTGTCAACTCCAAGTGGAAAAATAGGTGGTTTAGAATGAAGAATATCTTGAGCAAAGCAATAAAAGGAAGTGGGAAGGTAGAAATATTTCATGCTCCATAATGGATGGATGGTATGATAGTAGGCATAAGTCGGAGGTGTGATCATGACAGATGTAAAGGAAAGAACCTCAGAAATTCCAATTTTGAGTAGAAGATGCACTGAAGAAAAAAAAAAACAACCTTGTTTTGAAAAAATCAAGTACAACTGAGTTGCGAATGCTCCATGTGACAATGGATAAATAATACATGCTTGCTGGTCTGACTGCACAATTTGTCACAATAAGGCTGTTATTTTAACAGGAACTCACCTCAGCCATGCTTTGATTTCTTTAAAAACTGTAAGGTTTCATTAAAGTACTCCTTTTTTTCTTTTCTATTTTTTTGTTGCTTTCTAAATAAGAACTTCTCTGTGGCTACTTCGCAAATTCCAGTTAAATCATGCATTTTAATGTAGTATTCAGAGAGCATTTTTTCGAATAAACAGCATTTTATTAATTGTTTTCCATTTTTTTTTCTTCTGCCTCTCATTTCAGAACGGTTTGATCACCACTGTCCCTGGGTAGGCAACTGTGTGGGGAAAAGAAACTACAGATTTTTTTATATGTTTATTTTATCTCTGTCCTTTCTGACAGTCTTTATATTTGCATTCGTTATCACCCACGTCATCCTTCGTAAGTATGCTGGTGAAATCAGATTACGTATGTAGCCATTTGCTTGAGTTTTTTAAGTTAATATTTTGATCATTCAGGGTTTATTTATTTATTTATTCGTTTATTTGCCTTTTTCTGAGGCTTCACAATCCCCAGTGAGTCCCATTCTGGTCTATAATAGGCCCTGGTCGTAGTAGTCATTGGCCTTGAACTGGCTTTACCTTAATGCAGTCTTAATTTTTCAATTTTTTTTTTGTCCTTTTATGGATGATTTATTGAAAAAGCATCACATGCACTGTGTGTTTAAGTATGCAGGTAGTGTCATTTACCTAAAGAACTTCCGTGTGTTTTTTTAACTGTTAGCATGGGTCGCTTGCCATCTAGACAAAGAGGTAAATTACTAGAAAATAGATTGGAGCTATACTTTTTGTAGTTTGCTGTTTAGTTTTACACCATTCTCAACCCTATTTTTAAGGCGTTATTTTCACTTGCATAGACATTCTGAGAATAACCAATTCATAATGGAGTGAATCAGAAATATTCATGAGCTTAAGACTGATTTTTATTTGTATTCTGGATTGTGTTTGAGGTCAAAACTCTTTTGGATACTGTCTTTTTTTTCCATACCCCTAACTAATTTTGCTGACTCCTATATGGTGATGATGGTGACATTTATGGTGACAGGTTACATGACTTGTCTTTAAAAACCTTTAGTGTGTTGGGTTTTTTTAACTCACTATCACTGGAAGAGTGAGGTTTTTTCACTAATTATATAGGATATTACCTTAAAGAGTGCAGCTTTAACCATTTTGGAAATGTGATCTGTTTATTTCTTTGTATTCTGTATTACAACAGAAACCTGATAGAAATAATAATTTCAGTATAAAACACATTTATAAAGCTAACTTGATAATGGTAATATTCAGAGAATGTTTTACTGGAAAAAATATGTCAGATTGTGCTCAATTTCCTAAATTGCTTACAACATTCAGGGAAAAGTATTTTAAAGAGCAGAATTCCTGCTCTTATTTGTTCTTCCTGTGCATCTTCAACTATGATGCAAGCACTGAGAGGCTCTCCTATAGCTCAGAAATCTAGCTCATAGGCTAGAACTGCAATCCTTAATTTTGAGGGAGTCTGAATCACCAACTTGTTCTCACTACCAGATACGGCATTTCTAATACCAGTTGGAAAAAGCAGAGATAAGATGTACATACTGTTTAAAAAAGGAAAATTATTGGAAAAAGAACATTTGCCATTAATACTTAAGTGCTTGTTATTTATCTGGGCATACATGAGTATATACGTACACACCTTTTACATTTAAGAAGAAAGACACATGGGTTTTTTCTGAAGTCTTTGCAGTGGTTGAAAATATTCCTAGTCTGACAACTATTTTAAAGCTATTTTTGACACTAGCCTACCTTCATTTCACAAGGACTTCAGTGCTTTTCTCTTTAGTTTTCAGTACATGAACTATCAATATAATGTCAGTATTTCATGTTCTGTATGTCAAGTAGGTTTATTTAGTGGATTTCAAATTTACAGTGTCCGTACCTAACTCTTAAGTAGACAAAGAGCGGCATAATGAATTGTGCCTCTGTGTGGCTGAGAAGCACTTAAGTGCTGTGTAGGTGTTACAGATTACATATAGTAAATGTTAAATGCTGAATTGCCTGTGAACTGCAAAATATTCTTGTCATGGAGGTTCATCTACTGAGAATGAGATAGGGAAAAACATCCTTAAGCTCTAAAGATTGATCAGTCCTCAAAGGCAATGGGAGCAGATATGAAATGTGATTAGTTTCTTGATGTTTAATTGATACATTGGAGCTTCAAACCCAGCTTTCAAATTTGTCTGCTATAGTCTTGACAGTGTCCAAAAAAGAGTTCTTTACAAATAAGGTTTTCTTATCACTCCACTCTCTCTGTGCCTACCGTACCTCTAGAAGTCCTCTTATCTACCTTTCTAATAGTTACCACTCAACAATTTGTGTTCTGTTTTGTAGCTCTGCAGTTCTTTGGCTGATTCTAACTGTTAAGCAGGATTCTCAGTTACTTCATCTGAACCTTTGCACTTGGCATAGACTGCTTTTTGTTAGCGTGGCTGAAGAAAGTCTTGGTTTTTAGACCTAACACTATGACCTTCTTACAATATTTCAAAGTCATACATAAGTCCTGGCAAAATTATTTTATTATAGTGCCTCTTGATTTAGACAAATTTTTAAAATTTGTATATTTTTATAATACATCTTGCAAGCTGGCATTTTATAAATTTTGGTGGGCCTAAGTGGTGATAAGATATAAGATACATCTTGTTGTTTTCTGTCGCCGTCTGAGGCATACACTGGAAATTTGCTCTTTCTAGGTTTAAGAATATGTGTACATAAAATTATTGAAGATGATAGAACTAATTTGTAAATCAGTTACTAAAAGTATTGCCTTGCAAGATTTTCTTCTGTCTCAACAAGTTGAACACATTTCCAGTAGTAGTTTCTGTCTCCTCTGTTACTCATCTCTGTTTGAGGCATCAGTATTTCAACTGTTTGTTGCAGTGAACAGCCTTCCCCTTCTGATGTTTTGGGAACTGCTTGGAAGGGTGTGACCAGCAGTAGAGTATAGAAATCACACCTATCTGCTGCCATTGCCATTAAGGATCCTAAAAATAGTAAGAAGGCTGGGGAAGTTCCATTAGTCTTGTACCTTGAGACTAAGAACCAATTATGAGAGTCTGAAAAGGCTCAGAAATACAAGGTAAGTAACTTCCCACTTGATAAATGGTAAAATTGGCCAGATAGGTCTAGAGAATAATTCAGATATTATTCTAGAGAATAATACAGATATTTCTTTATTCTGATCAAGACAAGATTCTTCTCTCCCTACAGATCTTCAGATGAATTTAGCTAAGTGGAAAATTTTTGCTGTGGGGAAAACTTTCAGCCGGATGCATTTAAATCATTTATGTTATTCAGTGAAGTTCAAACTGTGTGCCTGTAGCTATGTCACATTAAGTCAGTTTCTACAACAAATTCACTTGTTGCAATCAGCAAATTGTCAAATAACCCTTTTTGATTAATATCTTGTGGTTATGGAACCCAAGTGCTTTTGTACTCTGCATGCTTCTGCGTTTCTAGTTGATGGGCTCATGCTACTTTTGAGCTCTTTTCAGCTACTAGATTGTCTTTTATTTGCCCAGAGGCAACAGTAACCTATTAGAAAAATCTTCTATATAGGTGCAGTAGGAGCAGAATTATAATCAAGAGGGCTTTGCTTCCAAAACAAAAGATGGAAAGTTGAGAATCTGAGTTTATCGAATAAATTTTCCAAGTCAAAAAGTTAATTTGAAAAATAGTATTTCAAAATGAAACAGGAGGTTATAATTTTTTGTTTCCATATTAGGTCTGAAAAGAACAGGGGTAATCAGAAATCTTGTTCATGGGAAAGTATGTGTGCATCAATGTGGTATGACTGAGAAAATACCCTGCAGATGCTAAACCTGATAACTTACCCAAGGGCTTTTTTGATGCTGTTGTTGCTGAGCAACATATTCTCAGATTCATGTTAGTAAATCTATTCTATGATTATTTGGTTATCTTCAAATATTGTTTTAACTATAGTGAAAACAGCCTGTAGTCCAGTTTCTTACTTGGCTGGTAATTTTGGGTTCTATTTCTGCAGGTTCTCAACAAACAGGGTTCCTCAACGCTCTGAAGGACAGTCCTGCAAGATATCCTTTCAGTGAAATAAATTGTAGTTTTTGTTGCAAAATAGCATCTGAGATGTGGTTTTGCTTGTTTTCTTGCTGTTATTGAGTGTGTGCTTCTAGACTTTATCAGTTAATGACTTCATCACTTCCTGCACAATAGGATTTCTTGCCATGTGTTGGAGGTAGGAAAATGACTATAGCCTGGAGTGGTTTTTATTCTTCATGTTTTGCAAAGCAGTACTCTTGACAAAGATCTGTAGTTTCCATGTCCATGAAAAATGCTTCACATTTTGTGATGGAATTCATAAATACATTTTGCACTATATGTGTGCTGTGGTTTCACTACAAGTGTTCAAGAATTGTTCTGCTTTTACAGCCGAAGGTATCCAAAATGGCTGATTCTTTTAATGATAGAAAAAGTAGATTTTGGAACAACAGAAACAGCAATGCCTTCTGTGAAGAATTTGATTTCTGAATCTATTCTTATGTTTTTAGAGAAGTCGTTTTCAAATACCAACTTGTGTTAAGTTACATAGCAGTATGAACTTGCCTACACAGGGACTACTACTGTTGTTCATCCTGGAAAAGACAAGGCTCTGGGGAGATCTCATTGCGGTCTGTCAGTATACGAGGAGAAGTCATAAGAAGAACAGAGAGACTTCTTAACAGGGCCTGTAGTGACAGAACAAGGTTTTAAGCTGAAAGAGAGCAGGTATAGATTTGCCATACCAAAGTTTCTACAATGAGGGTGCATTTAAATCATGTGAACAGGTTGCCCAGAGATTTGGTTGATGACCCATCTCTGGATATGTTCATGGCCAGGCTGGATGGCGCTCTGAGCAACCTGGTCTAGTGGAAGAGTGGAAGATGCTCCTCCCAAGCCAGAGGGTTGGAACTATATTACCTTCAAGGTCCCTTCCAACCCAAGCCATTCTGTGGTTCTGTTCTGTAAATGCTCCATGCACTTTTTATCACTTCATGGGAGCGTTCTGTATATTTTCTAGTGAGTGAGAATGGAGTTGGAAAGCAGCTAACATAATGAGAAAATGGAAAGCTGATGAAACTACTGGTTAGTTTCTGTACAGACAGTAAGCTTCCCATTCCTTACGTATATGCCTTGAATGGTTCCTGTCTGAATAAACAGTTTTCACCTCTTACAAAGACACTATAAAAAGAATTCTTTCCCATTTGTCCATTGTGCCTCACACAGTTTGCCTTTCCACACAAAGGTAGAAAGAAAAAACTGTCATTCATAGTTATGTGTAGAAACCTCTTTCCAGGTAATTTTCCCAGATGTCACATTCTGCAGATAGAGTTTTTTATGTGCTTATATTCATCAGGTAGAATCACTGAGCTGTAAACTCCCTTTCTAAACAGAGCCATATTCAGATTTTTTTGCACTAATAATTTTAAAAAGCACAAACAAACAGTTCTAAATAGCACAATAGCTTCCAATTAAAACAATTACAGTCAATTCTTACAAAAGCTAATTCAAACTATTTTCTAACTGAGAATAGCTTTCAGTTGTCCTTAAATCAAAAGGTAATTGCTTATGTATTTGAGGATTTTTGTACAGGAACAATGGCCTGATAATTCATAATTTGTGCTCAGAGATGTGCTGCTTTAAAGGGCTCATTAGCACATCTTACAGAAATACCTCACTTGATAGTGATATGTTGGATAATTTAAAAGCTTGGTTACAGTTAATAATAGTAAAAAATTAAATTGTCCAAATAGTATTGGGAATGCTGCTTTGGAGACAATCAATTCAGGCACAGAGAACATTGCCATTTCAATCTTGCTAACAACCCTCTGTGAGATATTAAGGGAAAATCATACTACATTATGCTAGTAAGATACTATATCATAATATGCTAGAAGGTTATACTTTGTTGATGAAGGTTATACTTTTTTTTGGTGTTTGTTTTTTAGTTAATGGACTCAGATTGAACTAGTGAATTCTTGTTAATTTGACATAAACTACCCCTGATGTTCTCGAGTTCTTTTTGGATCATGGTGTGGGGAACTGAAAAATGTCCCTTCCTCTGGGGAACTGATAGAGGTCTTGAACTGAAAGAGATTCCCTTTTTTTTTTCTGTAGGAATTACCATGTGGAGGGAGAAACTCACTTTTCAGTACCCTTTTGAGTGTAATTGTGGTGAGGAACATCCTGTTAGTGATATGTTCAGGTTGCAGGGAGCATTTTTCCCTCTAAGGTTCTTTTTTCCTGATGAAACTTCCTCCCGGTGTGTAGATTCTACCCAACAGTGCTCATCTGCAGCCTTCCTTACTATTTCTACTCTCTCAAAGCCCAGTTTGTATTGTGCATGATGTTTTGGGCTGTTTCCTTCTTTGACACGTTTTGGAACCCTCTGCCAACAGTCATCTTCCTTATCTATTATCCCTTGTACTCCTTTCTTTAGCTGTGGCTGTGGCAGTCAGTCAGAGTCAGAGTTCCTGTCTTGTGTTGCTTTGACTTCACACATCCTGAGGGGGAAATGAGAGGCAGAGAGTAGTGAACCTGCTGCTCAGCGGTGCACTTTGGTCATCCTGCTGCTTTTGGAGCAGATTTGCTCAGAATGCAAATGGCTCTTTTCTGGCTTTAAACCGCTCTGATGGAAATGGATTCTAGGGAAAATTATACAGATATTTCACGTATCTCCCAATTCATTAGGGGTGAGCAGCCCTGCAATACAAAACTCTTCCCTTTTAACTAATATTAGGATTTTTTATTGCAAAAGTTTATGTCCATCCATGCCATTTCCAGGCTGTGTGTCTGTGTAATAGTGAGGACCTGTCCTATTTCTCTTCTATCGATAGGTTCAGTGATAAGGGTGTTGTGGTTTTTTTTTTAAGGCTGTGTCCTTAATCTGGAAAACTTTGAGTTGACGTTGTCTTGGAAACTGACTTCACTAAAGGTTGATATGGTTAATATACAGATTATTTTTATCCTATTCTTTTCTCATCATTTTGTTCCTAGTGATAAATTTTATGTCTTTTTCGAGGAACCAGACCCTTTTCTTCTGTTGATTCGTGTTCCCCCTCGCAAAAAACCAAACCCCGAATTATTGAAGTGTTGTAGAAAATAGCATTCTCAAAGCAGATGTATTCTGAGTTCATGGCTATTTCATGTAAATAAATTTTAAAAAGCTATAGAAGGAAGCCTTCTATAGAAAGTTTGGAAAGTTCCTCTTTATGCTTGATTATACAAAAGTTTAGAAGCAACTTTATTGTCTTATTTCTGAGATGATGACTCCTTTAGAGTTAAAGGAATTATATAAACTATAGTGAGTATGCAATGTTGAGTGCTGACTTATTTTGCTAGTATACCAATCGATGCGTGTGCGCACCTTTGCTGCTCCCCTGGAGGCAAGGGTGCTCCTGCTGGACGTGTCCCTGTGCTGCTCCCTGTGAGTCACACGTGAGAGCACCCCACGAGCTCCCATCCGTGTATCTCGGGTGTGCAGCCCTATGCATTGCACCTCATACCAACAGTCTGCTGGCTGGACATGCACTCCTGACAGTGTTTGGCAGGGGTGATGCTGTGTCTGGGCTAGGCAGATGCCAGCAGAGTTCCTTGTGGCTGTGTCAAATAAAGTTTGTTCTGCTGCTGCTCTCACTTGTGTGGGAATAGGAGTTTTCTACCATTTTTTGTGATTTGCTTATTTCAGGCTGATGCCTGCATTAAAAATCTACTTATAATTCCTCAGCCAGTGTTCTAATAGCCACACAGTGAGTTGGGAGTTGATAGTCTTCCTCTTTAAGATAAGTTTTGGGCAGTCACTGCTGAATTTTGAATATTCAACCCCACCCCAACTATTATGCTTGCAGGCTTAACAGCAGTTTTTTTCCAGGTGATTTTTTCAAAGGCTGGGCTGTTCAGGTACCCCACAGTTGTAAAGTAGAATATATCCAGTTGTTAGAGGGACTTGAGAGAGCCACGTGGATTTTATTTGGACAAGTGCACTTTATGCTAGTGTTAGGATGCCTATCAACATTTTAACTTCAGTGACATAAGGAAGTAGAGTCTGGCATTTAGAACATAAGACTGAGATCCAGCTTACTCACATTGTGGAATAAATATTTGTAAAATCACCTCTGTTCAGTTTTTGGTATTCAGCTAGCCTTGCGTTACCTCTCTTGTGTTTGGTCTTCCCCTCACCCCATCAGAACTGTTGTTTACTGTTACTTATCGATTGACCTGTCTGAATGCAAGCATGATGCCTTTTACAAGATAAATATGAATATTTGGATTTCAGCAAGTAAGATCAGAACTCATCAATAGTTTTTAGCCTTTTTCCATCTACAAAACCTTAAATATTTGCTGGTGTAGATGCTGTTCAATGGTCTGTACAATAAAGCCTACTGATAATAGATCTGCTTTTGAGTTTATTTTTTGCTGACCCCTTTGAAGTACCCCAGAGATCTCAAAGGACTTGTGGACTACTCTGAATTTTGTGATTTTAACTACTTGTGATTGGATTTTTTTCCCCATTTGCATATATTTCCTTGACTTTCAATTACTGTGCTGGAAGCTGTGGTGTGTTTTTTCTCAGTATGGTCCATTGTTGGCCTCTCAGGTTTTCATACGTATTTGATCAGCTCCAATCAAACAACAAATGAAGATGTAAGTTTGTAGTATATTTCGACATACGTATTTCTAAATAGTAATTAGGAGGTTTTGCTCAAGTCAGACCTGTCTGCATCATTTTGTGAATACCTCAGTAGGAAAGAAGGAAAGTAATATGGTCATACTTGATTCAAAAGATCAGATGAAATCTTTTTTACATTTGTTGTGGCTTGAAGATTTGCTCATTATGTACCTAGTGTGTCCATTATGGCTTATACATATAGGAACTCTGTCTTGAAATAGGAAAATATAGGAGAGAGGAGACAAACAAACAAGTGTATTTTATACAGTCGGAAATTAATAAATATTTTTCAGTATCTCCTTTTCATTGGGAATGATAAATATTCTTTGACTCAAAAATTGCTTACTGTAAAACTTGAAAAGTGTATTGCATTCTCTAAACAAAAATTTCATCCTTTATTTTATCTTACCTCTGAAACTTTTTTGCTGTTCTGAAGTTGAAAACCTCTGGCAAGGAGTATATCATTAAATTAAAGGTCAACTTTCTCATTTCTACAGTTGTCTATTTTGCATATAGGATTCGTTTGTTTTGGTGTGGAATTATGCTTAACTGTGTGTGGAGTCTTCATGAGTCCTTCCCTAACCAAAAGGAGAAATGCAAAATGAATGGAGAAAATAAAATTAGCTAGGCAACTAATGGTATAGAAAGCTTTTGGAAATTTAATAAATGATCTAACAAAGCACTGCAAGCTTTAAGTTATTTTATTGTAATTTCCTATTGTACTTTTTTCATAGGTATCTGGCAGATATAAAAGTAGCATCTTTAGTATTGCCAAATATGTTTTATTACTGTTTAAGGTCACAGTTAAAATTATAAATTTTACACTAAGTATCAATCAACCAGAAAAACACTTCCCAAGCAGGGTCAAAATGAATTGTGCCTCAGCATCAAGTATCCGGGCAAGTAGCCTGACTTAAAAGTAATCTGCCTTGTTAATAAAACAGATGAGATACTCTGTTATTCCGTGACTATTAGGTTTACGCCAAGATTGTCTCTCTAAATGGACTTAGTGTGCTTCCACCCACTTCCCTCAAATAAATGTCTCTTTTGGATTGTTATAAGATAGATAGCAGGGAACTGCAGCAGTGAAACATGTCTGAATATCAAGTAAACTGTTCAGTAATTTCATTTAAAACATGAATTCCCAACTGAATACAGCAAGACTTTTTACTCAGGCTCTCAAGTATCTCACAAACAGAAAAGCAAACTAGCTAAGGGAAAATGTAATATGCAGTAAAAGATAGCAATGGCTGCACTTGCTTTACAATATTTTAGAGCCATTTGTGAACTTTAGAGAAGATAATGTTGTGTGATGCTGCGCAGCTTGAAAACTTACCCAGGAGTATGGAAAAGAAGTGCTCTGTTGCTGGCTTTAATAGTATGTTGCAACTGAGCCTCTTCTGTAAAACATGCTGTAATATTTGTGAAATTTAACTTAGACCATTATGTTTAGATGCTGAAATTCCTGCTTTGAGTATATTGATCCCTTCAGACTGTGTGTTGCCTACATCTGCGGAGGTAAAGCATGTGCTCGTAGGGTCCAGCCTTCATAATAGCCCAAAACTCTTAAGTTGTTTGGAAAGTGTCATTATGGGTTTTCTGTGGTCTGTTCTGCAAGTAGCATATTGCAACCTTAATTTCTCACAGCCATTTTCTGTATTGTATTACATGTGATGCATATTGTTCATATCTCTTCAGATTAAAGGATCATGGTCAAATAAAAGAGGTAAAGAAAACTATAATCCCTACAGTTATGGCAACATCTTTACTAATTGCTGTGCTGCACTCTGTGGGCCCCTCTCTCCAAGGTAAGAGTATCAGAAGTATTGTTAGCATAAATGAAGCCATGTGATTATGGATGCAAAAATTATTATTTTTGATTCTTTGAGTTTACTCAACAAAATGAAAGTTTTGGATTAGTGTCCATTGGAAGCTTTAAGTTTTTCTTCAGTGGTAAAGTTGGTAAATTGTGGTTAAACCTAAGTTAGTGATCAAATCCTGTAAAATTACATCTGAAATGAAAACAAGCTTGTTTGTTTTTGAACTTTCACCACTGAAGTTAATAGCTTATAGCAATAAAAGATTTCTAGTAGTTAGCTGTTACATGAAGATCAACCTGGAAGTTTATGAAAGTTCTGCATATCTAACAAGCATGACATGAGTTGAACCTTAAATCTACAACTAGCTTGATAATTGTTTATTTTTGTCTTTTCACTCTGAAAAGTTTTATTTAAATAGTCTATTTTTTTTTAATTTAATACTGTTAACATATATACATTAAACTGATTTTGGTGGTCTTCTACCAAAGCAATTCCAAAGAATGCCTGATGGATTAAGTTTTGCTGAATACATTTTCACCTTTGGAAATTGAAATATTTGTATATTTAAGGTTGGAGAAAATGTAGCACAGAGCTGAGACTAGAGAAATAAAACTGGCAACTGGAGAAACTTTATTCTTTTCTTATTCCTGTGCTCAGTGATTGGACAGTTCATGTACTACATACACGGGAGAGGCCCAGTTTCACTGTAGAGAGGGGCAGACAACTTGTAGATAATTTTGTGGCCTTCTCATTGGTTGGTATGTTTTGCTTTGCCTGGAATTGTGTAGTTATGAATCTGAACTATAAAGAACAAAGAAAGTAAATGACTTTATGGTCCAGTGGCTCAGGTGTTTAACTGGAGTGAGATTTCTGGCTTTGCTCTCAGTAATGTCAGAGGTGGTTCTTCTATGAGCAGTCAAAGTTCAACGGGGAGACTGACATAATTTCCTAAAGAAGAAACAACAGAATAGAGATTTCCACATACTGAGTTACCCCTGGTGAGAGTGAATAGCCCTGTCTCTGCTTCCTTCTCTGTATAGATGTTGCCTGAAGCCAACCTTTTAATTCTGCCATTTTGCTTTTGATTAAAGTATGTGACACAAAAGCTCAATGGCATGCTTCAAATTCTTTTGGCTCCAAATGGAAATATTTATTAAAACTACATCATGTTTCTCAGTTTATGAAATAGTATATTAGGCAAATAGCAACACACGAGTGGGCCAGACTGGCATTGGTTCCTGTGTTTTAGCAGAGTTTGTGCATTTTTTCCTGAATTCCATAAAGCAACATTACTTATTTAGACACTGACATATATATAGAGGTTCTGCAGGGAGGTATTTTGTTACCAAGGGGAAAAATTTGTTGACTGTAACATGTAAATTAGAAGCTTGCTTCTTTTACTTTTAATCTCAGCTGTGTCCCAAGTCACTAAATATTATTTTTTTTCCTTAAATTCTGGAAGTGGCTTACCAGCAATTTCAGCTTAAAATTCAAAATGTTCAAGTGCCTTTGAGTGTGGAATGCAGATGAAGAGAGGATCTGTAAATAATCAAAACTTTTCTCACTTCTGTTAAAGATCATTTATCATTTTTAAACCTATGATAGCAAATTCAGAATGTATTTTACATGTCCTCAGCAGTTACTTTCAAATCTTAGTTTTATCCATGGCTGTCAGCATAGGTCTAACCAGTATTCTGATACAACAAATCATATAACTTCTCAAAACATCTTTAATCTTTAGCTAGGTTGGATTATTTCATTCAATTCGATTTGTTGATAATCTTATGCAGATTTTTACTTACATTTAGTAATTTCTCCACAAAGCATTTTCTTAGAAATAAGAGATTTTATGAGTGCATCACTTCGGTAAGCACAGTGGAGCACTATAAGCAGTGTTAAGTAGCTGTCATGAAACACCTAACAAGTTAAGTAGTCTGTCAGAAAGAAATATGAACTTTTCTTCATTCTTGCTAAATTTTGTGATTAAGTAGTTTCAATTTAGATGTGAAAGCTGGTAAAAAAAAGAACCTTTAAAAGAGATGCCGAATCGAAGTGCCCTAGTGAGTTTTGTAATTTGTTTTTTCACCTGTGGTTTAAAATTCTTTGGTTTTGTGGCATCTGCTGGTAAGCTTCTAAGTCTATTGTCTGTGATAAAAATCAAAAAAAGTAGCAGTACATATGATTATATGACAGGCAGGTTCACAAGGAACAAGTACTTTACTGATGAGTAGAAAATGAAGTCTAGTACTTCAGTTGACTAAAAGGAGACATTAGAAGGTATGGGTGAGGTGTTAAGGTCTGTTGTATGATAGAAAGTTTTTCTTTCTTTTTATTGAGAGGAGATAAGATAGTTATTGATCAGCAATATCTCTAATGCTTTTCCTTAATTGTGATTATTCTGTAGCTTAATTGACAGAAGAGGATTTATACAGCCAGATACACCGCAATTAGCAGGACCATCAAATGGAATTACCATGTACGGGGCCACACAATCTCAGAGCAACATGGTAGGAATCATCCCATAGTGTTGTTCATCAAGATTCCTGTGAATGTTTTTCTTCTCCACTTTCATGTGAACTAATCAAGTAATAACTAACTGGATACAGCTGACACACTGGGTGGAATGAGTTGTTTAATAACAGTAAAGAGAAAAAAAAACCAAAATCCAAGGCTCTTTTGAATGTACGTTGCACACAGTGTAATATTTATTGCTCATGGATTCTAAAAGAAAAAAAAAGAGACTTTTCTATGCTGTTGATTTATTGAATATACTGGCATTTTGACTTTTACTGTTGACACCTACTGTGTTTTGAACTGGAATATTGAAGCATCGTGGACTTGCTCTGGTTTGTCATTTTCCAGCTAATTGTTATTTTGTGTGACACTTTCTTCGTACTCTGTTTCCTTCTTTGCTTGTACACTGTGGTTTTGCATAGACTAATGTATTTTTAAAAGCAAAGATGAACAAAGAGGAGTTTCTAGGGGAGAAGTATTTTGAAGAAAGAGCAGGAGGACACTGAACTTTAAATGAACAAAAAATGGCAACTGGATTCTTACAACAAAAGCTTTTTAAACATCTTTGAAACTGTGCCAGTAGTATTTACTTTGTTTTTTTGCTGGTAGCATTGGCTATCATAATGGAAGATAGGATTTCCAGTGCCAAGAAGAAGATAATAACTGTAAAGAGATCTTTTTCTGAAGGCAACCATCTTGCATATGTGCCTATTTCTGAATTGTTGTCCGCATATCTTTGTAGTGTGGGGTTCTAAGACTTTGTCAAAGAAGTCATGAGTTACGGATACTCTCCCTCTGCCAAAAAAGAGGAAGCCACAAGGCCTTCTGTCATAATTCAGCCTTTCTTTTGAACAAAAGGAGAAAAGACTCACTCTTCCCAGACAGATTAGTTTTAGTGTCACTGATAAATTCATATAAAAATTCTGCTGTACTTCCTAAGCTGGTTTTACTTAATGTTTTGAGGATTAAATAGATTTATTAGTCTCTTTAATAAGAAAATGTATTAAAGACACGGTATTAAGTCTGAATCTTCTGAAGTGCAGTTGACAGAACAAGGTAATGCTCTATGTAAATTTTACTCAAAATACTATAACTCTGAAGAGAGAAAAGGTAGTTTGGGGGAAAAAAAAAATAGAGAGAAGGCAAACATTAGAAATGGGCTGAGGTCTTTCAGGGGTTACCCAAACTTTCTGATTGTGTCAAGGCTTCTTGTTTGTGAGGATCATAAACCCACAATGAGTCCATGGCATTGAATTGCCTTATCATTGCAAGAATTTAGACACTATCTTCATTCGTAGATATTAATGAGAAAATCTTTGCCAGTGTGGTAGCAAATTGACTAAGTATGTATCTGGAAATGGAGAAATCTGGTATGGTATTAATTTAAGTCAAACAGGTAGGTGTTATGATTTTAGAGTGTAATACCTCTAATTGCACAAATTCTTCAAAGATTTCATCTTATATCCTAGAACGCCACACCACATGAGCTGGGAAAATCTGGGTTCTTTTAAGAGTTATCAGAGTCACTAGGAAATGTGCAGATTTCACTTCTGAAAATGACCTCTTAAAAAAAGCTTGAAAAATGTAATATGTCTTGTTTGGTTTGGAGGAATATCTTTTAAGACTGTAATGCCATTTTTCTCAGGGCCTCTTTTCTCTTGGTCTGTATCCAAGACCAGTTGGTTTTTAATGGCTGCTGACTATCAGCATTAAAATTTCTCCCTTGAGTTTTGTTGCAAACTGTTTGGACTTTGCTTAGTTTACCAGTCTCTCTGACACTATTTTCCCTTCCCTGTGGAAGGGGATGTATCTGGTACTGCAGCCAGTATTATTACGGTTTCAGATAAGGTCAAAGTGAAATTCCTTGACTTTACGGAGCATATGTAGATTCTAGCTGTAGACCACAGTACTTTTCAAATGGCAGAAGTTTGGCCATTTATACATCATCAGAGATATTTATACTATTGTAGCAAGTTTAATGCTTTTGATTACAAGAAATAAGTTACTAGAAGTCTGAAGTGTATTTCAGCACACCTTTGTGGTGTGTCTCTTTTGATTTTATTCCAGAATGCATTACATCAAATCTTCATGTCTAGATGTTACCCTACTTAATCCACGTAGTGTGCTAAAATGTCTCTCCTCACCATTGATATAAAATAAAGATTTTAATGAGCATATTCCTTCACACTTGTCTTCTCTTATTCCTTCCCTCTTTAAATCCTTTTCTTCCCTCAAATCTTCTACAGAATCAGCTACGTTGGAAAAGACAAACTTTGAGATCGAGTCCAGCCTATGACCTAACACCAGCTTGTCAACTAGGCCATGGCACTGAGTGCCACATCCAGCCTTTCATTAAACACCTCCAGGGATGGTGACTCCACCAACCTCCCTGGGCAGCCCATTGCAATGCCAATCACCCCTTCTGTGAAGAGCTTCTTCCAGATGTCCAACCTAACTCTCCCCTGGCTCAGCTTGAGACAATGTCCTTTTGTCCTATTGCTGCTTGCCTGGGAGAAGAGCCCAACCCTCACCTGGCTACACCCTCCTTTCAGGCAGCTGTAGAGAGTGATGGAGTCTCCTCCGAGCCTCCTCTTCTTCAGGCCAAACAACCCCAGCTCCCTCAGCAACTCCTTATAGGACTCAGTGACTTATGGCTTTCTAAATAGAATTCTTGTGCTTCACCCAGTGAGTCTCTTGTCCCTCATTAAACCTCTGTGGGTTTGCTCAGTATAGTATTTTGTTTTCATTGATTTTAATAAGTCTTTTAGCATAGCCTCGTTTTTGCAATTAAGTTCAAAGTAAATATCAGGCTAAGTGTAAAGTTGCTAACTCTGGTTTTCAGTGCAATACATTATCTCTTATTCAGGATACCATTTGTGGGGCACTCTTTGTATTTAACAGCTTTAGTGGTGATTTTGCCTCTGAGACTTTGAATATTTCATACAGGATCTACCCTACTCATGGTAGTGACCCAGTTTGTCACAATCTGAGAAAGTCAAGAGTCATTCTATAATCAGTACTTGATAGACCCATACTGTGATTTGGGGTTTTTTCCAGATCTTTATAGAAGATGTTTCTCATGTTTTCTTTCTCGTATCTACCTTGTTTTACTAAAAGCTGGATTTATATTTACTTCCATGAAGGCTGGAAGCACATACAATTATTTTCCTGGTGT
The DNA here is from genome assembly GCA_013397865.1 of Struthidea cinerea. Taxonomy (NCBI): domain Eukaryota; kingdom Metazoa; phylum Chordata; class Aves; order Passeriformes; family Corcoracidae; genus Struthidea; species Struthidea cinerea. The sequence continues at coordinate 6,809,536 of VZTI01002070.1, read as the reverse complement.
ATTCCCAGTGTTTTTAATTTCTTTTCCAATATAATTTGAATTTAGTCTGGTAAATTCATTAGCCAACTTCTTAATATCCTTATGCACATGAAAAGCATGGTCACTTGGAGATCATAATCTGTAGATCTGGTTATTTCCAAAGTATTTCCCTGTTGCATTTTATTGCTGGTTATTTTTATGAGCTCATCATTAGTTTGATTGCCCAAGTGTTTTCCTTATTCTTAAGGATTTTGTTTTTGTGAAGCACAGTATCTCACCCATTGTGAAATAATAATTTTCTCTGTAATTTATGCCTTCTCTTTCATTTTAAAGTTTTTTTTGCTTTGTGTTCTGAAAAAAGTTCTTATTTCACCACAAACCCATTAGTTACCACTACTTGGATCTGCACTACTGTAGTACTTAATTTTCTCTTAAAAGCTGGAGTTGATTCTTGGGGTTTGATATAGGGTATTTTATTCTTCAGTGTAGTCCATTAAGAGGAAAGAGAATCTATCTCAATCCATGAAGTTTTTTAAAGGAATTAGTTTGGTTTATATTTACTATGATGTCTTTAGGAATTCTCTAATGCCTTATAAAGTGATAGACTTTGCTTCTATCTGACTCTGTGTCAGGACAGGTTTATTTCCTGGTTTTTAAGAAATTTTTTTGTATTCCTGCATTTCTAGGCATCTCTTCTTCAGTGTATAGATAATTCCTTGTGTACCAGATTCTCTTGTTTCTAGTTCTCCATTTCCTTTCCTGGATGCAAATTCTTTAAAGTGTTTTCTTACATATATGTACTACTGAAAATTGTAGGAACTGTAGTGCATGCACAATATTTATTACCAGTGATAAGTGCAGGGAAGTCCTCTCCCACATGTTCACTTAAGTATCTCTGTTACTGATCTAGAAATAGATTGAGTTGACCCAGAAAACTCTGACCATCCTAGCATACTTTTTCCTTTGCTTTTCATATTTTCATTATTAGGAGTATTTCTGTCATGACAGTAACAGGATCAGCAAGGACCGCAGCCCCCTTTTGCTGGGAGTTTTGCGAGTGTGTGTCCCTGCATATTTACTGATGTACTTCTGAGATGCCCAAAACAGAACTCAGGGCTCTTACCAAGTCAACATTACTACAGTCAAGGTTGATAGAGGTTTTGCATTAATGCATTTTGTTTCACAGTTAAAATGGATTACAGGCCCATGCAAGTAAATCAATTTCAGCATTTCGCTTTGAGTTATGTTTTAGGAGCAATTTTTTCGATAGTGCATGTTTACTGCATTTTTATTCACATCTCAGAGCAGTGTCAGAGCACATGAACTAGATTTATTTTAGGAGATACCCCTGTGGAATGCACCCAAGTTGCTCTAAGCATTCATAGACTTTTAGTCCACAAGAACAAACAGTGTCCAGTCTGAAGAAATATCTCTGGGCCAAGTGTACTTTCCCATTTGGCTTCAGAAGTGTTTCCCTTCATAGATCTGCTCCTCATGCACTGTACTACTTGATAGGGGAGCCGTTGACTTGGTAGGGTTTGTGGCTCAGTTGTTGCACAATGTCCACAATACGTTGATTTTGATTGTGAAATCCTACACCTGTTGGGAACAGTTATGCAGCTCTATCCCTGCACTCTTCACCCATTTGTTGTATCCAGAATATGGTATTTCTGCATCCGTCCTGTAACTTCATAGCACTGTAAGCCTTCTCTGAGCTCCGTGTTGTTTGTACTTTATTCAGAGATTATGAGACTATTCAACCTCCTTTTCTCCACCTTCTGAGAACTGTAACAATTCTTGAATGTCACTAGCATTTAGGAAGTTTTCAACTAAGTTTATTTAATATTTAAAGTAAATAATGCTGATTATTTCGAAGTAATCACATTTAGAAATGTGAAAAATGTATTGCCATGTACAACAATGTTATCATGTATTTTCTGTGTAGCTTAGAAAAAACAGATTTCCTTCAGAAAAAAAGAAAAATATTTTTCCTTAGTTGTTTGTATTTATTATTTGTTAAATAAACACAGAATTCTAGGTTTTGTTCAATATGCTTTAATTTGTGCCTTTTTGTGTGGAAATAAATAGCTATCTAGAAATTTCTGTGCATATATTTAGTTGAACTTCTGTACTTGTAGAACTTACTAAACTTGTCTTACCTTCAGAATCTGCTGTTTCACTGAAACAGTGGAAATTTTAAGTGGAAAATAAAATCAGCATATTTGAAATAAGAAGGTACTGGTGGAATAATTTTTACAGTAGATTTTTAGTTACTTAGATTTTAATGCTTAGCTTCCTTTTTGTTACAATCATAGACTTTTTTGTTTAATTTTAAATTCTGGTGTTGGATAATTCATGTGATTAGTAGCAGCTAAGACTTCCTGCCCTAAATTCATTCAGTCAAGAGTGAAATAATGGAATTGAGGAAAAACCACCATGCCAACCCTATAAACAAATCTGATTTCCTTGTTGGAAAGGAAATGTGTTGGCTGTTTAGACTCAAGAATAGTCTTCCTGTATATTATGTGTTGTTTTTATGAGATGTTTCTGAGAGCCTCATAGAACACACATGCTTTTCTGGCTCAGTCCCTGCACTAGTTCACTTTCGAAAGCTCTTTGCAGCCTGTATTTTCCTACAGATTTCGTGCCGATCACGATCTCTGCTTTCTTGTTAAGCAGACAAGAGAAAGAAAACCTGAAATTTGTCTAAATGGAAGTAGAGGCTTTAGGGAAGTGACAAGTGCATGGAAAATGAAGAAGAGATATACAGCACCTGAAGAAGCTCATAACACTATTTAATGGAGCTTTATGAGGCTACTTTATCTTTTAGATATTGATTTAATTGAAATGCAGTAGAGTTCTGTAAGAAGAAAATTAATTCAGGCTATACAATGAGTTCAAGTAAATTAACTTCAGCTAATATAAAGCTGTGTACTTGTATTGCCTGGAACACATTAATGATTTCCTTTTGAAGATCAGAGCTGAACGTACACTAAAGCAGTAAGTCAGCTGCTAATGTTATTTGTTTTCAGTGTACCCCAGTGGTTATAAGCATTCCTTTCTTATTTAACTTGTTCTTTGGCTACTGCCTTTCAGAGAAAATAGGTTTTGTTGTTCTTTTTGAAGTATGAAAATTCAGTTAACGTATTTTTAAGGTCTGCATAGTAAGGTTGGTTGAAGTTCTAATTTAAATAAGCAGGCGTGAATAACAGGATATTAATCAAGAATGAGTTATTCACACTGAACTACTAATTGAAAGCTTGACTTTAAAAGATGCTGACAGTTTTCTTCTTAGTGAGGTACTTAAGCAAGGTTATGGCTTTAAGCCTGTCAGTAATCCCTCTGAAATGATAGGGAACCAGTTCAATTGTTTGGCTGGGGCTGTTCATCATTTTGTGGGGGGAAGATTGCGTGCAATTTCTATGAACTCAATTTATGTAACAGGAGGTCAGTCCATTTATCTTTCTGAAAGCAGAAGTCTTGGAAATGCGTAACTGAGTAAGGATTGAGTTTCTGCCTGTCAAAAAATAATTGGTCTGGGAGTCCTAAACCACTTACACATTTTAAACGCTACCTATCTATTATGACCAAGTAGTCTACTTGCACAATTGCTGAATGTAAAGTGTGTGCATACATCTTTAAGCTATTCAGTGGTGAATTGGAGAACCTGAAAATATCAGAGGAAGCATTGTTAGTCATGGTTTTCATCATACAATAAAGGAGGCAAAAGTCTTCCCATGAGTTTTCAGAGAGTGTGTCACAGTGGCTTATTAAACTCAAATGGGCATTTTAGGGAATTGCTATAATGTTAGTAACAGTGGCTATGATCAGGAATATCTGAACAGATGATGGATTTGTAATATGTAGTAATTTGATATAAATCTAAAAAGTCAGGCACAGAGCAGAACATATTGCCTTAACAGAATACTTGAAATAACAACAGTGAATAGGCATGTCTTACCTCTGGATATATCTTCTGTTCTGCTTGCTGGCCTCCAAATGTCCTTTATTGCTTTTGTAGTTGTATTCACTGATTGTAGTGTTTTTCTTACCCAGCAGAACAGTACTGTGGCAAATGAATCTAACAAGATTTTTGAAAACTGCAATGTTGTAACTGGTCAGGCTATGAATTAAGTATTTTTTCCTTAGAAGCTCTCAAAAATCGTGCCAGTTCATGTTAAAGAAACTTAATTTGGCAGTAGGTATACTACCCATTTAGCTAGCTGGGCACTACTGAAACACATACCTGTCTTGTCATCTCAAGGAATGAGTTGTAATTTTGTATAAACAGATCTTAGGAATGGTGTAGAGCCAAAAAAAAAAAACATTTCTGGTAACACTGACTGAGCTTAATTGGATTTATATAATGCTGAATTTGGCTTGTTATTGAGACAGTGCTTGCCAGAAAACTTGTGGTTTGTACCTTGATTCGTCACATTGTCAGGATTAATCAAGAAACAGCCTAAAAATCATTAAGGTTGATCTCAGTGCATCTGCAGTGCTGCCTGGTTTCTACCATCCTCTAGAGTATGGAGTGTAGTGTAGGACATTCTCTAGAATGTATATATAATGTATTAAATTGTGAGGGAAAAAATTTTTACTCGTGGAGGCTTTGTTACTAACTGTATCTTTACAAGATCATCTGTGTCAAAAGAATTCTTGTTCTGGAAAATTTCTGTGGTAGGTTAATCCTTACATGTGAAGACCAGTTTAAAGAAGACAATTGCTTAGTGTTTTTTAAAGAACCCTTAAATGAACACTGTAAATGTTTGTCATAATTTAGTTTGATAATAGTCCAAAGCATTGGCTCAGTTATGCATGCCTTTCTTTTTTTTTCCTGGGCAGCATGTAGTGGGATTTTTGGGTGGCTAACCATGGAATGATACTAATGGCTTTCTTTTTTTCTCTTCACATCCCATTCTTTTCCATACCTTTTTATCCATATTCTCCCTTTTTTTTCTCTGTTTTGTTTGCCTTATATGATTTTGACACCCTTCCATTCTACAGTGTGACCAAGATCAGTGCATTCAGAGCACTAAATTCGTTTTGCAGGCTGCTGCCACCCCCCTCCTACAGAGTGAGCCAAGCATAACTAGTGAAGAGCTCCCCTTACCAGGAAAGACTTCTATCAGTGGGCCTTGTGCAAGTCTAACTCTAGGGCAACCGACACCACCATCTTCTATGCCAAATCTCACATCAGATTCAGGTTTGACAGACATCATGCCATTAAAAGAGGAGCACGAAGGCCATCAGTTTCTCACTCCTGAAGAAGCTCCATCACCCCCTGGGATGCTGCCAAGTGGAAGTCCTATTACACACAGCCATACAATGCACGTCCTGAGTCTAGCCAGCCAGGACTCGTTGCATGAAGACTCAGTGCGTGGTCTTGTGAAGCTTAGCTCCGTTTGAACAGCTCTTTTGAACATCACACCATTTCCTGGTGTCTATACAAATCCGTACTTAACAGGAATGACACTGCAGTGCCACTGTAAGGCTTCGTAACATGCCTGTAATGGAAACTTTATCGCATAATGGAGTCTACTAAAAAGACAAGTTACTTTTTTCAATGGAGCTATGGCATTTTTTTGACCAGGTTGTTAATGGTTGCGCTTTGATGGTGACTGCATTTTATTTTTAAATAAAACCCGAAAAGGTCAATAACCTTGTTTCCTGAAGCTTGGGTACAGCGAGTTGGAAATCAGCCTGTAACAAACACCATGTACAGTACAAAAGAGAAAGATTCTTGGATGTAAGTGTCATGCTCTATGTTCTATGCTCTTGTAATACACACTTGTTACGGCTTACCACACCTGTGGCCAGAATGATCTGCACTTACATGTTATGCTACCAATATTTGAGATAGAAAATTACCATTCCATTTGTTAATACAAAACAAAACAAAAGACTGCAGATGTGGATTTGCATGCCACGCTACAGTATGTGTTACAGTGGTGTTGGTATTAAGAGAAAGTGCTGCTTTTTTATTTGTGACTTTGAAAGTGCTGTTTCATTTAAAGACAGTACAACAAACAAATGAATGGACTATATTTTTTCAATTTATGAAATTTTATTTTAAATTAATCAGTGGTGCCTAGAAAATGATGAATTACTGATTTGATCATGTTGCATATCATTTAACCTTCTGTTTAAGTGTTTAAGTGAGGTATCGTGTTGTGCCATACCACAAGATTCTTCCACTCCCTAATGTGATACAATTACCTGTGGACCTCCAATAAAATGACATCCTCTATTTCGTGGACATGTGTACAGTTATCCTTGCACAGTGTTCCTGGGGAAAGAGGGGGAAATCATGTCTTGTTGACATAGTTTATAAAGATTTGACTGGAATATGTGTACATGATGAAACTAGAGCTCTGGAGGAATAGCTGGTTACAATTAGGATTGCTTCACCATTTTTTATGGTTTTGTTTGAGATGTGTATTTGTTCCCATAGGAGGTCTTTATTAGGAAACAGAAGAATTAACCTCTGCTTGCACTGTAATTGTGTTCCTTACCCTATGGCTGAAGGGTGAGGGGCTTAAGATTCAAGGCAAAGACAGAGCTTAATGAAGTAATCTTAAATGATTAGTAGTCTGTAGCGGTTTCCCAGCCATCCTTCTTCATTTGTATTTGTCCTTTGATATTTTAAATGAAAATCTGGATTTCATAGAATTTTTCTGTGCTTTTTGTTTGCTTGTTTAAGTAGAGCACAACTAAAAGGTTAAAGAGAATTTAATAAGTATTTTTTGTGACAGCTGAAGAGAAGCTGAAAAACTGTAATAGCTTTAATACTGTATTTACCTGCTTTTCAGGGTACGGAACCTGGATTCTTCTTTTCCTAGGACAAACTACATGCACAATGTGCTTTGTCTGATGTTTCTATGGCATGAAAGCGTTCACCAGTTAAGAAATGTAACAGTTCTGTATTGTTGACCATGGTCATTCACTGACACCAAGCTAAAAATCTTTTTTTCTTTTAACTTTTGTTGTTGAAATTGAGAACAATCAGCCTGCAGAAAATCATTCACCCATGCTATTGAAGATTCAGACAAGATACTGACAAAACCCCTACTCCTGTAAGATTTCATAAGCAGTCTGTTTCTATAATTGGTGATGTTAGCTTGGACCTAATTCAGTGTGTGGAACATAGCAATGCTTTTGCTTTGTGAGTGCCATAGTGGATCCACCAAAGAACCTCTGGCAGACAAACCTGTCCCAGTTATTTGAGGCACCGAAGAAGCTCTAGCAGACAAGTCTGTCCCAGCTATTATAGCCACCCTCCCAGCATTTTCCAGAAGCTGGGACAGTCTAGAGTTCTTTCCACCAGCCAAGGTGTAATGACTGACATGTCCCAGTTGGTCTCTCAGTAAGCTGTGAGTTTCAGCACTTCTGTGTCTGCTTTTGAAGAAGTCAGTGGTGCTCATCTTCTTGATTTCGTCTTTCCCTGATAAGGCTTCTCAGGTATGAAGCCATGAACATCTGCATTAAAGCAGGCAATGGATTGAGGGCTGGAGATACTGGTCTGATAGACCTGGGTAAAGAATCCCAGCTTGGAGTTTGTAGACCAGTACTTGATGAATCATTCTCTTCTCTCATAGATGTCTGTGGGTAGTTAGCTGTGCATGCATTATTCACTACTTAGAAGGGCAAGTCAAATATTTTTAATGTGGTATCAAAACTTTCCATTTGTACAAGTCATGATGAGGATGATTATTTTAAGGAAATTGTTCTTTTTAAGTCTGCCTGCAATAGCTGATGGATTTTATGTTTCCAAGAATATCAACTTCGTGACATTTGTGTCATTGCCACTAGGGAGTAGTGAAGAAGGCTCTGTGCACAATAAAATTAGTGTCAGTTTTAACATGAAAAGGAAGAGAGGGAGACAGGATTAGAGTCTTTATGCTGTTTGCTTTGTGCTTGTGCTTGTCACCATTTTTTGAACCTTCTGTTTTGTTTACACGTGAAGTGTAAGAATTACCGAACATTGGTGGGAACAGTTGTGCTACTTCAAACATGTACTTGTTCAGGTGACTTTCTTTTCGTTTTTAAGATGATACTCTTATTTTATAAACGTGCTGCCTATGTTTTTAAATTTGGCTTTTGGGAATACACTGAATACTTTTAATTCGTTTATATATTTATATCACCCCTATCTTAAGTCTCTTTTCCTCCGCATCTGCCTGTTTTAAATGGTGACCTCTTGAACCTCCCTGGCACGCCTGCCTTGTGAGGACATCTGCTGGAAGGCTTCGGAACTAAGTCCTAACCCATCTGGATCAGTAATTTCAGCCTTTGACTGACAGCAGGCAGTGATTTAGCAGCAGGTCGATCAAAAAGGTACGTCTGACGGGTTTTTTGGTCCCTTCCCCTCACCTTCATCACACCTGTGTTCAGTCGTGGGCATTCTCTTCGTTGGAACTTGTGTATTCATCTGGAATGAGTCAGCAAAGTAACTATTCATCACCTTCTCTACAGATTTGATTGTTGATATTTTACTTTGCAGTTTGATTACAGAGCATGCACACTAAGGATCCAAAATTATAATCCTTGTGAGTACTGCACTGGGTTTTTTCTATTTTTTTTTCTGTGACAGTATACTACTATTAAATAGCTCTTTCCATGTTTGATTTTTTAAGTCTAGAATAAAAATTGATATTTTCAGAAGAGTAAATATTTCTTTTCTTAAAAGCCTAAAATCTTTGAATGTGTAAAAACTGGTTCACTGCTCTGATTTAAAATATTTATTCTGCTTTGGTTTTTTAAATAATATTTCCCCTTCTAGTTGTCTATATAATATTCTTTGTAGAATGAAATACAGTGCTTCATAAAAATCTTTAAAGGCTCTTTACTCTTGTGTTTTCTCAAAGACATTTCTATCTTGAAAGGGAGTTTTATATTCATACCAGTTAAACAGTAATATAATAAATGTTCAAATGTTACTGTATTTTTGTATTATAGTACAGCCTTTGGTAACTTTTTGTCTCTTCCTGTTAACTGATGATACAGGTAGCTATATTTCTGCATTCCTTAAAAAGAATCATACAGATGGAAGATCAGCTGTTTTGCAGTTGATCCTAGTGAATCCTCCCAGAAGAAGCAAACTGATCTCATAAGCCCAAAGGCCTGTGTTTTAGCAGCATGTCTTACAAATGCGATGACCAACCTGTAGTGATGCAGGTTTTTTTTTTTTTTAAAGTCTGTAGGGTGATTGTAATAGTTCACAGTAACTAAATGGTTGCCTAATGTTCAAAATCCTAAACAAAGAGGCTTCACTGGAGAGCCAGCAAAATTGAGCTTCTATTTGTCTTTTAGTTCCCAAATTGCAGAGCAATTTAGTTCCAAGTTGCAGAGCAACTCTGCAATTTTATAGAGGGATCATTCCTCACTTTAGTTATATTCTGGTTTAAATTATGTGTTGGAACTGTCATCGTGTATTTGTTGACTTACTCTTTCTCCCTTCCCCTCCTTATCAGCAGTGGTGCTCTGAAGCTGACCATGGTGTGTTCGACCATGGGCCATTCTGAGTCTTTGGTTTAAAAGCCAGTTGCTGCCCAGATGATGTTTTAGGGATTGGCATGAAATGAAGTAGTACACTTCAACACGCTTTCAAATATTCCTAGGCCCCAAATATGAATGAAATGTGTTTTAGACAGTTGCATGTAGATTTAGTTCACTTAAATTAGAGCTGTCCTAGTTTTCAGGATTCATCTGGGTCAGGGCTCCCTGATTTTGATTGCCTGCCTGCAAAGATGTTGCAATTTGACATCTGAGTACACTGCCCAGGCTCCCAAAAGGCTCATGAGATTAAGTGAGCTATTTAAACCTGTGGATATGTAGATTAATTATGAGTTGTTGAAGCAATTCAGTTCCATCACCAGAAGGCAACTGTCTGTTAACATTCAACTAAATGAGTTGAAAGTTCACCACAAACAAGGCAAGCTGGGGAGGAGACTAAGTTTTGGATGTTCTAAGGAGATTAAATAGGAGTTTGTTTCTAAGGTAGGTCAGAGAGGACAGGAATAAGAAGATAAAAGGGAGAAGACTGAGTGAAAGCAGAACAGAGATTAGCAGGTGACATGGAAGAAAAGAAGAATTACCTGTAAGCTGTGGAGGGAGAGGTAAGGGGTATAAACAAAAAAGCCTCATGGGAAAGAAAATGAGGACAGCTGTCAATATTGATCAAACAACATTTAAAAAAAAAACCAGAACAACAGCAATTACTCATTGGTATTCAATTTTTTTTTCTGAGAAATTTGTTAAAAGTCTTTCCAGAAAAAAATAAGGTCAGACTTTTGAGAGAAAATAATTGTAGGAAGATGGTAAGGAAAGTATGAGGAGTTAGTTTGCCCTCAAGCTCTTCTCCCTTAATATCTTCTTCTGTTTCTGTTTTGAAAATGCATCTGTAAATATAAAAACAGGTGAAGTCTTGGTTCCTTTGAAGTTGACAGGAATCTAAGGACAATGACCATGTTAAAAATGGCAGTTGCTTTAGCATTTTGAATTTCCATACTGTTAATCATTTTAGCATTCTGTATTTCCGTACCAGAAGTGCCATTGCCTTGAGAAAATGAATGGTGTAGTATGGTTTGGTGTTTCTTGGTGATTCCTTCATTAAATTTGCTCACCCTTTAGTGAAGTGTTTTCCTAAGCAGTAGTCTCACCAATTTAACGTGAAGCCTGGAATTCAGTCCAAGCTTCTGTGAATAGCGTGCAAGTAGAAATTAAGACTACAGGCTAGATGAAGTTTGTGATTTGAAAACCGGCAAGACCTGTCCCATAGAGATACATTTACTGCACAATATATAATGAAGTAAGTTCCACTGGCAAGAACATATTAATGACGATATTATCTTGATGTATTTTATGTGCTTCCCAACTTTAGTTACATTGCCACTTCTGAAAACCTAGAAAAACAAAACTGAGTTTAATCCAACTATAATATAAAACTCCTCAAATCCAAAACTGGTAACAGCTGCTGGAACTATTCTGTGTTTATTTAGGTGTAGTTACAGAAAGGACACGAAGGGACCACCTTAAACAACTTGGCTGAATGATCTGTGGTGTGAAGAGAACTCTTGTAGCCTTTCTTCAGCTTCTTGTAAAAGCACCATCTACAATTGTGAAAAGCAGGCTCAAAAGTGTCTCACTTTGGGTTGTGCTCTGTCATCTGTCCATGGCAATCTGCAGGGATCCGGCTGCCCTGGGCACTGCCAGCTCAGAGGTGGAAATGAGCTGGACTACTTCGAGGTTGTACTTGCTAGGGAGTGAACTTCAAAGAATGGGGAGAAGTTCAGCCGAGGTGGCGGCATTGTTGTTACAGCAGCGTTCGTGTGAAGCCTGTGAGTGATTCCTGTCACGTGCCTGTCACTAAGTGTGAGGGGTTTGGTAGCAAACGTGTTAAAGTCCTGGGACCTGCTTCCTGAGTCTTCTGTCAGGAGAGCGAGAGCTACTGCACAGTGGGCTCACATGGGAAACTTCATTTCTCTATTTCATGTTCTTCATAGTAGCTAGTGTGGGACTATGCTTTGGATTTGTGCTGGAAACAGTTGATAATTCAGGGATATTACAGTTTTGCAGGCAAACCACAAGTTCATTGCAATAGACAGAAAATTGGTTACAGGATTTCTAATCTGTCTGCCCTGCTACCTGCTTTGTGGTAGTGAAGCAGTTGATGGTGGTTATTGGCTGCAATGGGAAGGGCACAGCTAGACAAACTTCTTTTTTTTTTTGTGAAATGTTAAGTTTCCTTCTATGTAGGTCACAGAAAATTAAAAGCATGCCCTGTAGTGCCGACCAGCTAATTTTCTAGTATGCAGAAGATATTTAATATTTTTATGTATCTTAGTTTTCTTCCTAAATTGAATGGAAAAACAAAGTTAAAAAAAGTTTCCACAGGTTCTGAATTGAAGGATCTTTTGGAACACAAATGGTGTTTAATTTTTAAATAAACAGTGGGTATTGTTTATTTTATTACATATATGAAATTGAAATATTGAAGTATTAAAAAATCATCTCAAAGTTCTTCTGTTGTTTTTGTATTCAGAGTGTCATAAAATGGTTTGGAAGGGTTGTTAAAGATCATCCAGTTCCAACCCCTCTGCCATGAGGAGGTACACACTATCTTTTACTGCAGTTATATGTGAAGAAGAAAACAAAGTTAAATGCTTTATTCCATAATTACGTGTGTAGCAGCTGTTTCTAATATTCTTGTCTTATTCTTGAATATCTTTTTTTCTCTTATATCAAAGAACTAAAATTGTCTTCCATCTGTGAATCAATGTTCTGAATACATTGTAGCTTGGTTTTTTAATTATTTAATAAACTTCTGGTAGGGTAAGTCAGGACTACTAAAAACATTTTACACTAATCGGGGGAAAAAATCAAAATGCTATTTTTTATTACTTTTGTCACAGGACTTCACTGCACAATAGCAACAGAATTGCTGCAGTTGATACTAGATGAGATGCTCTAGATTCCACATACTGGCCATGCACATAGGAAAACAGACTGAAAAAAAACCCTAAAAGATTGCATTTACTGGCTAAAATATGTTGTGGAAAAGGAATACATGGGCGAGGAAGGAGCAAGAAGACTTAATCAGAAGTTCTGGATATAAATGCCTGGGACTGAGTTTGTTCTAGCTTTTGGTTGTGTATATATCCACATTAGTATTTTAATGCCCTTTGGAAATTTGTTTTCTTGTTACCTCTGCTTAGCACTTAGACTCATTCTATGGAGTAGTTTTGTAAAACAAAATAGGTTTCTTTTAAATTAAAAATAAACTAAAAGGTAAGTTCCAGCAGCATACCTAGTGTGATCCAAATGCTCACAGGACCAGACTGGAGCTGGTCCAGAGTTTCTGTCCTCAAAACAGTGTGGACATGGGGTGAACAGAACCAAATGTCTTGCCGCAGAAATCTGTGCATATTAAGCTCACTGCTTGTGAAAGTAGATATAACCATAGGTTGATTTTCCAACTAACTTGTGTTGTTCCTCTGGTTCATACTGCTGAAGTTGTGCTCTTTCTTAGCTGAAAAAAAACCCGAAACCCCAAGAACCTAGTATCTGTCAGAATTAGCTTTTATGAATTCATAGGTTGTGTTTCTTTAAAATACAAAAACTAGTTCTTACATGAACAATGTGCCCAAAAAATGCTCCTGGAAATTTGTCAAATGCAAGATTAACACATGCAATTCAAGGATGAGCTTTCAGTAGCATCACGTTCCTCTGTAAGCTGCCTATTCATTCTGACAACCTGTTGTCTAGAAATCTTGTGGCCTCTTTTTTGGTACAGATCAGTTTGTTAGTTAGCGAGCCTTAACATGAATTATTATAAAGAGATGGCTTCTGCTTTGTTTTAATTTATGCAAATCTATTTGAAGAGTTTAAAGCATGTATTATTTCAACTATTTATGTTGTTGCTGAATTATGGCAAGTTTTGTGCCTCTGCTCTCTGCTCAATAGTCAGTTGCTCTGATCTTACATCCTTGACATAGTAATTAGTGATCCTGATGCCTAAGGAATGGATTCACGTTTTAAGACTGATGGTTGCATATTTTCTTCCTACATGCTTCTGCTGGCTGTAATGACAGTAGCATCCTGCAGAATTTTACTGACACATAAGTCAAGGATAATTAAGGAGCACTGATCAGATTACATACCTAAAAATTCTTAAAGAGGTGCATTTCTCCCACCATCTGTAAGGAAAGAATGTTGAACTACATTAGAGAAGACAGAAGTGTGATGCAGCATATTGGATTTTATCTAGTCTCATTTCAGCATTATCACATTCGCACAAACTCATACTTGTCAGTGGTCACACGGCTGTTTGTGGGAAAGACATGTGAGTGTAAAGAGGTGGCTTTAAAGTCTTTAATTCAGTGTCTTTCCACTGAGGTACACAGCAACAAGTTGTTAATAGCACCAGTTCAGTGACAGATGCATTGCCTTTTCATTAAAGGAAAATGAGTGGGGAATGCTGCATGCAGCCTGGTACGTGATTCACAAGGACTGTGTGCAAATTAAGCACATATGCAGGCCTAAGAATTTCAACTTGTTAGTACTTTTATCTTAGTCTAGAGACTAGCTCTTGACCCAGCATGCTGTTGATGCTATCTGTGCTTGAACATCTGCATTGTAGAGATTTGTTCATACTGAGACTTCTGTACCAAAGCACACTGTAAGTAATCAGTCTCAGAACACATCAATTTCTTGATTTTTCCTGAAGCTACCTTTTGCTTATTTCTCAAAAAAAAGAAGTTTTCCAAATGGTTCCCCAGGGTTATAATTAGGCAGTTTTATATAACCAATGTTCGAGCACTGACGTGAATTAAAGGAAATGCAGTGTGGCATGATTCATTATTAAGATTAATTTTACAATTTAGGAATATGACCACATGCATGTCTTTGTGTGAAATCACAATTTTGGATATTTGTCTTGAGAGTGCTGGTAAGTTTAGGTAAGAAGTGGAATTTCCAAATGAAACATATAGCTCAGAGGCCAAAATCTCTGACCTAGTTCAGGCAGCCCCACATAACTAAAGGCTGTGTATTTATTTTGGTTTTATCATTTGAGGGGTACATAAGTGGCAAATACTGTGTTGGTGTAACATTATCCTTGACATGTAGGCTTGTAATTAAATGAGCCATATTTTATGAATGAGATAGATTAAAAGACCAGTGTACTATTCTTGAATGTAGAAAGTCTGGTTGATTTTTGGAGTTTTTTTAACACAGCTTTTTAATACTCTGTTCTATTATATTCGATAACGTATAACCCATATAAAAAAAAATCAAACAAAGATCCAGGTTTGATGTCTTGGTAAGGTGTTCTGCTGATTTCACAGAGCCTGATGTTGTCCCAAGACATTATCATCATGTAGATCTGAGGTGATTTCTCTGTCCTCACAGATTTAGGCAGTGTTCTGCTTTATTGTGCTCAATGTTAAATCTTTTTTAATGGATAATGCAACTGGTTACAGTTCTGCCCCAAACAAGGAGCAGGAAATCCTTCCAGGCTTTTTTTCTGCTACTTAAGTTTCATACTTACCTTACATACAGTTTCTCCTGCAGTTCCTTCTTCTGTGTTTCTGGACATCCTTCTGTCCTTTGTTTTTCTGATTTGGTTCTAGAACAAGGTGTTCTACTAGGAAGTTTCATCTAATGAAACATAAACTGTGTTTCTCTTTTGATTTCTAGTTGCACCTCTTTCAAGGAGGGAGCAGCTATAAATGGAGTTTCAAATATTCAGTTCTTAAATTGAAAGCTGGTGAGGTCTGTAGCCTTCCATTGGGCCTCAAGTGCCATGTCTTCAGTTTGAGGCAGGACTTTATATATGGGGATTTTTTCCCTACTTGTGTAGATCTTTTCTAGTTTCCTTAGTGAACATAGGAATTTACATAGGAAATTACAAACAAAGATGCAGTTATATTTATGATCAAGTGAGTGGATAAATTGAAACTTTTCTGATGCATGACCTGAAAAAAGTTTTCCTTACGGTTGCATGAGTTTCAAAGAATAGGGTATAACAACATTGTATTGGGTTTGTCAATGAAATATATCTCAAAAACAAACAAAAAGGCACATCCAATTAACATGGGGAAAGAGCTTCTGTACAGTTCTGGGATTTTTAAAGGAGACCTTTTTTCTGGCCACACACTCCTTTGTTACTTAGACTTAACTGTCACTTGTCACCACTGCTCATTTTTGTCTTTGCATTTGCTTTCTAAATTGGGAACACGCCAATTTTGACTCTGAGCTAGGTGATGGAAGAATATATTGCCTCATTCTCACCATTTTAAGGGTATCAGTTTCCTGTCCAAGACTCATATTTTCTATGATTCTCTTGCCGCAGCAGCACGACCATCTCCCACAGCCTGGTAGTGTCTATGTATGGATATAGATACACACACACCCATACACACTCCCTGTATTGCTCCAGGGCTATTGTGTTCCGGGTGCTGTGCTCTGCATTGGCTTTTGCTGAACTTCTCAGCTGATGCTGCCAGTCCTCTGTCCTGCCTCAGGCTCCCTCAGGCAGCCCTTCCCTCAGCACACTGACAGAAGCCCATTTCCATGCCCCAAACAACAGCTTGCTGTCATCCTTCTCTGGTAGCTTCAAGGTTTTTAGGAGGATCCACACCCTCAAGCTCAGGATGAGTGCTTGAGTCTGTTTTTCCTTAGAAGACCCTTCTAAACAGTCTGCACAATTTTGCTCTATGCTTTGACTTTCTTTACAAGCCAGTCCACCACAACATGGACTTTTATCCACACACATGCAATACTGACTAATATCTGATTTTGTTTTCCTGTTCAAAGAATATAACCCATAGAGTAGAGCTTCTTTTATACATCTGCAGCTCCCCTGTGTTTCTGAGTTTTATCTGAAGTAATTCTTTGAGCTCATTTGAAGGTCTGCTGAAAGCTTCAAGATAGCAGATTACTTTATGTAAGTGGCTTGGTGGACGACTCAACCAGTAAATTATTTAGTACCTGTCTTTCCAGAAGGGCTGAAGCTAGGTTATGTGTTCTATAATTCAGAAAATACTTAACACTTGAGTGAACAGGCACATACAAAAAGAAACATGATTCACCCAGTATTAAAGTAAATCTGTTGCTTTCAGATGTAATTTTTTCTCCTTCATCATTGTTCAGTGTTCCTCATTCTACATTAAATAAAGTAAGGGATGTAGGATTATGCACTGAGATCTAGAAGGCAACAGGAACACCGACAACCCTGTTTAATTGAACTGTTACCGTGGAGCAGTTAAAACCTACTGGATTATAAAAACAAACGCTGTTTGTTCTTCTTTCTTTCAGAACAACTGCTTGTTTCAGTGCTGTTGGTTTCAGTGATGTGCTATTTCAGTCCTCCAGAAAATTTACTGCTTCTTTTCCTGTGAAAATGAGTATTTGCAGAAGGGATCTGTGCTGCAGACAAATGTCTTATCAGATCATCTTAATATCTCTTCCATTCATTTAAGCAAATGTTTATTTACTGAAGTATAATTCATAGCTGCTGTTTTGTTAAAAAGGAAAAGTTTCCAGGGAATAATTGTCCCCCCTTACAATAACATGGGAAGTTTGTAGTGTAGTTTTTAGTGAAACTGAAGAAAAAACACTGTGAAGTGTGACTCACATGTGACACCTGTGTAAAATTGTGGTCTCTATGTCTTTATGTTGTGAAGACCTTGTTCTTGAAATGGGAGTTTCATTGGGAATGAATATATTTACCGATCAAAGAAAAGTAATTGCTTTTCTCAGGATCTGATGTAGACAAAATTAGCAAAATGGTGTGAATAGGAAAGAGTTTTGTAATAATTCCCATGAGGAAAAAAAGGACCCCACTTCCAAGAGATAAAATTTTGTCTGCAGTCAAGATCATCTGAAAGTCTTTTCCTACCTACCTGTAATGCTGCAAAATTGGCTAAGCAATTGATAGTTTTACCCATTGCATGTAACAGGAGTTGGAAGCCAGCACACATGTTATTATACAAAACTTTGTCATCCACTGGTTTGATCAGCTAAGATTTAAATAAGTTTAACAAGTAGAAAAAAATCCCTTTTCATTTGATCTCTTTATTCCATTATCTGCCGAGCTTTGAGTCACCGTTGCCTCAGGTTAACGTTTTAAAAGAACAATTAAGTAAAGAGGTTTACATCAATGCAGGGTTCAATTTTCAGATTGTAGAATCAGTGGTTCTCTGCAGTGATGAGAGTTAGATGCATGTGTGACCTAGCAAACAGATTACATTTTGTTATCCTCTCTTGTTTGCTGCTTTAATGTTGCCTTCAGTAAATTCTGGGATTTGGAGTTTTTATTTGTCTCTTATAATTTCCAAGAAAGTAAGAAGCTTTTGTGTCTTTCAGGAGATTAGCTGGGGATTTTTTTCTGCTTGAAGCTTCTCAGTCTTGAAATTGGTGTCATTTGTTCTAATTTAACCCATGTTCTACGCTCTGGGAATGGAAAGTTTAGCTCTACAAGGAAGTGAACTATGGTTTTTAAGGGTGTTTTTTTGTTCCCTACTCCCATTTTCAGTCTGAGAAAACTAAATTAAAGGTGTGTGGCCCAGTCAAGTCGTTAAACAGATGTTAGTACTGCAGTAGGTTATATCTCCCAGAAAACAAAATATATGGGTTGAGTGTTAAACCCCAGATTAAATTCAGGAAATAGTTATTGAGAAGAAGTGTCAAGTGACGGTCGGTGATGGAAGAGACGGGGCAGATTGCTTGGATGCAATAAGCCATTTTTATTGATACAGAGCTATGTATTTATACCTTTTCAGCAGTAACTAAAAATAAATGCTTATAGAAGCAATAATCACTATAACAACCATATCTATGTTTCTTAATAATATTGCCAAACTAAAAGCTAGCACTAACAGACAGATATACATACCAAGCATGCCTTTCCCTTATGCTATTTTGTGGTAGGCCGCACTGCCTGCCATAGTTTATGGCCCAGCAACGTTACCACGTCCACTGCTGACATGAGTTTAGCAGTGCTCTTACTTCTGCTTTCTAGCTGTATCTCCACATCTCCCCCTCTCTTATCTACAAGTAAAATCTTCTTTGTTGACTTATCAATCAGTCTCTGAACACATTGCAAAACACATGGCAAAAAAATCATCATAAGCAGCAATATGGCTAAAATATAAATTCCTGTTTTAGCTAAATGCTTAAGCCAGCCAGTAAGTCCCCATCCTCCAAGTATGTTTCCAAGCCAGTCGTTATCACTTAGAACTCTCAATTTGATGACACTATCTCAAAGGGCTTGTATGTTAGCATGAATAGACAAGGAATGATCAGACAGGTTCATGCAGCATAAGCCTTCAAAATTGTCACAACCGTGCCCATGTGCCAAAAGCAAAAAATCAATCGCAGCTCTGTTCTGCAGTGTAGCATGTCTCACGCTACCAGCATCTGTTAATAAGCCTGTTAAAGCTGAGCTAGTAGCATTAGTTTGTTTCGCAAGCCAGCAGCCAAGGTTATTCAAGGTTTTCAGTGCATGTGCTGTTCCAATAGATGGGATAATAGAGGCAAACACTCGGGCTTCTAGGTTCCAAGATTCAACATTATTATCACAGTTCTGACTGTGTGTGTGCGTGCTGTGTTTTGCTCGCACCAGCTTGTACAAAGATGGTAAGTTTCCCTGAAAAGAGTGAAACATGGTTAGTCGCCCAAAAGTACATGGACCTCCTATGGCCTTGCCCGGTATTCCTTTCCAAGCTCTGTTTCCACATATCAAAAATATGTTGTCTAATAATCCAATAGCAGTGCTTCCAGGAGTAATTGGTTGGGGCAAAGTATGGTTACACCAGGCAGAAGCATTGGTGTAAATTCCTGTTCCTGAAACATCAAGGCCAAATCTTCTCTTGGCATTGTTAGCATAATTTAGATAAAAACACGCAAAAGACTGCGTGGATCCAGAAATATCTAATTCTTGGGGTGGCATAGAAAGAGGGGGAAAGTTAAGAACTTTATTTACTCCTAACCACTTTTCGTTAGAAAAATACCACCCGTAAAAAGGCTGATTCCCCAGCCTTTTTACGCCAACTTTCCTGGGACCACCAGGTCGGCTCAATTCAACCCATACACTCTCTTCGAACTGTTAAATTGAATAAAACATCCCATTCGCTCTTCACTAAGGGTATAGCTACCAAACAGGTTTGGAAAGGGTCACCAGGGGAGGTCGTGGATAGGCACAGCGTAGACTCGTTTTAAGCTTTAGCTAGTGTAAGCCAGACATTGTGTTCTGGAAGGGCTAGGAGGACCAGCCTGAAAAGGCGGATCTGGCTCCCAAAAATACCAGTGTGGAAGCCAGCCATACTCTTGTCCACATGCAAATTTTAAAATTATACAATTGCTATAAGAATAGCACAAAGGATCACACTGTATCCTCAGAAATCAAAGAGTGGCATAAAGTCAATAAGTCCTCTGGAATCAAGTAGAAGCTGGTTGAGCTGGTGGTCGGGTGGAGGTGGCCTTTGTGATCTCTGGAACCAAGGCCGAGACTGGAATGGCTGGGGTCTCCGCTGATAGCGTGCCAGGGTGGTCAGGATCCTCAGGAGAGGTATTCAAGGATTTTCTGAAGGGTCTCACGTTCTTAGCTGGGATCCACCTCGGGCCATTCTCTGCAGAAACACAGGCAAAACCCCTTCCCCATGTAATGAGGGGATAAGGTCCCATGATCTTACCTGTTTCTGGGTCCTTAACAAGGACTGGGGCCTTCTGTTTAACCTCTAAGTGTTGGTTATTGCCAAAGTGCCTTACAATTGGAGGGTTGGGATCCATCAGGGAACAATTTAAAAAATTAAAAACATACAATGCCTTCTGTAATCACTCAGCTGGGGTAGCATTCCCCATTCCCCCTTTCTGTTGTAGTAAAAGTGAACAGTGGGCTCGNGTTGTAATAAAAGACGCTTTAGTGAATGGTGGG
The DNA here is from genome assembly GCA_013397865.1 of Struthidea cinerea. Classification (NCBI taxonomy): domain Eukaryota; kingdom Metazoa; phylum Chordata; class Aves; order Passeriformes; family Corcoracidae; genus Struthidea; species Struthidea cinerea. The sequence goes on along the minus strand of VZTI01002070.1, from coordinate 6,789,120 downwards.
CTCGTTCAATGATAGCTTGGCCTGTTGAGGAATGAGGAATCCCCGTTTTGTGTGTCACTCCCCGGAGGGCAAGAAAATTTGCAACTCTCTGGGAAATACACGCTGGGCCATTAGCAGTTTTGATCTGTGAAGGAATTCCCAAGACTGCAAAGGCACTCATAAAGTGATGACAAATATCTTTTGCTGATTTTCCTGTATGACAGGATGCAAACAGGACACCTGCGAAGGTGTCTATAGAAGAATGTATATACTTAAGTCTGCCAAATTCGGGAAAGTAACATCTGTTTGCCAAATTTGGAAGCTCTGGAGTTCTCTAGGGTTAACACCTCCAGCTAGGGAGGGAAAGGAGTGTCTTTGACAGTCTGGGCACACAGCCACAATGCTAGAGGCTTGGCAAGAAGGCAAAGTGAAAGTTCTTGCCAGCGCAGCAGCATTCTGGTGGAAAAATGAGTGCCTGAGTTTTGCCTGGGAAAAGTGATCGGGTAACACCCGCGCAGGTAGCGCAAGTAGATCTGTCTGGCGATTCCCTTCTGCAATGAAGCCAGGCAAGGTAGTGTGAGATCTAACACGCGTTACAGAATACAACTCTCGTCTATTATCTAAAAGGAAAACAAGTTGTTGCAGCCAATAAAACAAGTCTGTGTTAGGCACATCTTTCAACACAGCAGCTTCAGCTCTTTCCACAAGTCGCTACTGTGGCTGAGGTGTATAAGTCCAATCCGGCACTCCCTGCAGTTGCTGGGCAAAGACTCGAGGCAAGCTTCCATTGGGCATCTGTGAGGGCAGCTGAGGCATCTGTGTCAGAGCGTGGCACCGCCATCCTGCAGTCTGTTTCCAGTTTCCCTGGTATCCTTGGAGCAGGTGACCTTCGGGATCATACTTAGAGTGACATGTTAGCAGAATGTGGGCCTCTGCGGCACTGTGAGCACACAGGAGTGGTTGTGGGTTTATCTCTTGTCAGAGCAGAGCAGTCCTTTTTTAAGTGACCGGGTTTGCCGCAGCCGAAACAGACTCCTGAAGTTGCAGGGGGCCCTCTCATGGCTGCAAAGGCTGCAGCCATGGTCGCATATTGATGTTCTATTGTGCCAACACGGTTACACGCTTCAACCATTTCAGTTAGAGTTGGATTTTGGTTAGGCGGGGACTTCATGAGTTTTTTACAGTCTGCATTTGCATTCTCAATAGCAAGCTTCAAAAGCAAAACTTCGCGAGCGTCTGCATTATCAATTTGGCATTCGAGCGCCTGCTTAAGGCAGTTGACGAACTGCATATGAGATTCTTGAGGTCCCTGGAAAATAGTCGTGAATGATTTCTGAGGTGTTTTTGCATCAGGGACCTTCAGGAAGGCTTGGCGAGCCGTGTCTTGGATTCCCTCAAGGGCTTCCCTGGGAATGTCTCGGGCTTGGACGGCGGGATCGGTATATGGTCCCGTTCCCATAATCTGTCTAGCGTGAGGCCCGCCAGGGTCTGATTAATGTGACCCACATAAGATAGAAGCAGATCCTGTAGACCTTTTTCCCACTCCTTTTCCCGCAAAGCGTTTTGAGTGGGGGATAACAACAGCCGTGCCAGTGTTTTTAAGTCATACGGTGTCATGATATGGGTGGCAAACACAGAATCTAGCAGGCTCACACAACTGATGCCATGCTCTGTGGCTGCCTGCCAAAGCTCCTTAAGCTCTGGGAAAGATAGGTGTTCCCAATGGCAGTTCTCTTTCTTGGTCCCGTATATAAGACCGGTGCCACAATTTTGTCTGCAAAGTCTAAATCCCCTTCCTTTAATGCTTGTTGTTTCAAGCGGACCCAGGTATCGTGAGAGTCGGGGGGAAATAAATCTGGCTCTTTTTCAGGATTGATGGGTCTGGGGTCAAAAGGATCCTCTCCTTCATCCTCGCTGCTGTCAGCTGAACAGTAGCCAGCAGTAAATGCTTTTATAGATCGTGAGGAGCCCCTCTCCCTTTTTGTTGCAAGGAGGACTGGAGCCTTTAGTGAAAGAGGCACAGTCTCTTCAGATTGTAAAGAGCTCTGAGGCTCCGCTTCTGCAGAGGGGGAAGAAGGCGCATCCTCTTTATCTTTAGCAAGGGATTTTTCCTAAGCTTTTAAAGTTTCAAAGATACTTTCCAGGAGGGAATAATCTCTGCAGCAGCTTTATCACCGTCAGCTACAGCATTCCAAAGTTCCACTCCTACTCTGTCGCACAGATCCGCCACAAAAATTGTGGATTGAGTCACCCCTTGCAGTTTACAAGCAGTCCATCGGAGTATAATTTTTAAGTCGTGCGCAGGCAAAGGTTTGCCTTGCTTGTCTAGCAGCTTTAACATAAGGTCAAACACGTCTCTTTCTAGGGTGGTCATCCCCTGACCCTGGCCCGTAGTTCCCTGCAGCAGCTCACCTCCTTTTCAGAGGATCAGTTGCCAGCTGGCGTGGCTCCCGCTCCTTCCCGCGGCTTAACCACAATTCCGACGGCTCCCGCTTCTCCTGCAGCTTAACCTTTGGCAAAGTTACTGAAGTTCTGCAGGGCGTCGCCGACTGTCACTTAAGAGCAGTCCCATCCTCACACAGGGCACCAGATGTCAAGTGAGGGTCGGCGATGGAAGAGACGGGGCAGATTGCTTGGATGCAATAAGCCGATTTTATTGATACAGAGCTATGTATTTATACCTTTTCAGCAGTAACTAAAAATAAATGCTTATAGAAGCAATAATCACTATAACAACCATATCTATGTTTCTTAGTAATATTGCTAAACTAAAAGCTAGCACTAACCGACAGAGATACATACCAAGCATGCTTTTCCCTCATGCTATTTTGTGGTAGGCCACACTGCCTGCCATAGTTTATGGCCCAGCAACGTTACCACGTCCACTGCTGACATGAGTTTAGCAGTGCTCTCACTTCTGCTTTCTAGCTGTATCTCCACAAAAAAGTATTGCTAGAAGGGGCCCTGAAAGCCTCTAGCTTACCTTGTGTCCCAAGGCATACAAATACCTGTCTCTGTCACACCTGAACTGTTTGTGGTTATATTGTGTTTAATGAGGGAGACTCTCCAGGCTCTCACCTTCTGTTGCTTCAGCAGCCTGAATTCATTAGACACGTTTTCTTAGGCTCTAAATTAATTCTTAAATTAAATTTTCTTAGAGTCTAGATTAAACCTCCCACAAGGTGACTGGTTCCCATTATCCCTTCTCATGGCAGTCGGGGGCACATTGGGCAGGCAGCGCTTTTCTTGCCACTCGCACCTGAGTTCTCCTTGGGCAAGCTGGTTTGCTCTGGTGAGGCTCCATTTCTCTGGCCATGTTCATTCCCCTTCTCCCATCTCTCACTGGACTGGCAGCAACCCCCTGGAAAGCCAAATCTGAGACTCTGAGCCCCAAATCCTTTACTGAAGAACTGTTACCCAGCCAGCTCTACTTGCTTGAGCTATGTTCTGCACCATTTCCATGGGACACTTGGGGCTGTTCTGTAAAAACGAGTAACTGTAGTTGTTTAGGGAGACTTTATTAATTCCGTTTGTAAAGGTCTTCAATAGACACCTTACAGAAAATTCAGGATATCTTACTGGATTTGATTTTATTTTTATTTTTTTCCCAAAATGCAAAAAAATGAAGAAAATCCGAACAAGTACTTAGATCTTATTATCTTACCTGAAAGTGTGGGGAAGATAATGGAGATTTTAAATAACTTCATTTCAGTGGATGCATTGTGACAGTCTGTTGATGCCAGGTCATCCAAAATTCCTCATAAAACTGGTATAATTATTTTGAAAGAAAATAATTGTCCTCATAATACAGTTCTGATAAAGTTTTGGTACAACACAGATCATTTCAAAATAGAGGTCTGTTGGGAGATGGTTGGGGAAGGAGAAGGGGAGAAGGAAAGGAATGGAGTAAGGAAGTATGTATTTCTACAGGCATGAACTATTACCTGGTTTAAGTCTAAGTAAGGAGGTTGTTTGTACATAGTTCTGCACTTCAGGATATGTTCTGCTGAAATCATTTGGATATATGGAGTCTGTGCTTTGCTTTTACATGCAAGTTCTGCTTGCTCAGCACAGAGTAAACAAATTTTATGCTCCAGCAGCTGCCTCCTGATTGCTCTGTGGCAGGGACCTTAAAAGCAGCACATCCCCTGCTCTCACCCCAAGAAAATAGCATAAATAGCAAATACCTAACCAAATGGAACATAATGTGTGATTTCAAGCCACCTTCCATTTGCAAAGCATTTGTGGATCTGCAGTGTTCATTTAGTCCCTCAGGCTCCCTTCTCAGTCATGGGGAGCACCCAGTAATGCTGCAGTAAGTGCTGAGTCCACTTGTTCTGGTGTGAAATATCCTGGGGCTCAGCTGCCCCAGCAGAAGTCTGAGCATGCAGACTGGTCAGTTTGGGGGTCCTTAGCTTCCTCCTCTCCCATACTTGAAATGCAGCCTCTTTGTATGAGAGATTTATTGCTGTGCTTATTTATTTATTTATTTATCAGAGAACTTGAATTAAGCAGCCTTGCTTATGTTCGGTGTTTGATGAGAGGCTGTGCAGGGCCAGAGGGGTGCTACTGTTCACTGGCAGGTAGCACGTGCCTCGTACTGTGGTCCGTGCAGTGCTGTAAGGGTGTTCAGAGGATTTGAAAGGGAGCTCTAAGGAGCAGGTGAAAGGTGTGTAGGCAAGAAACTTTGGGTACGCGTACCTCCTGCCCTAAACAGGCAACTACACTTCCAACAGTTCAGTCTTTTCCAAAGCAATTTCAATTATTACCTACAAATGGCTTGATGAGACGGTTGTAGAGGAAGAGAGAAGTATGAAAGACAAGTAGAACTAAGAATGCATGTTGGGCTCTGGTTCAGCTCAGCCCTCGGCAGAGGTGAAGGTAACAGTCCTCAGTAATCCTCCAATAACATCACTGGCCTGGAAATAACAGAGCTCTGAACTGGCCACTTGGCTGAAGCTATTACTTACACAGGGAGTTGGAAACAAAAAAAAAAGTCAGAAACACAAAATTATAATAGTCATTGCTATGAAAATTTGATGCTTCATGAACACTCAAACCTCATGATCTTTCCAAGCTGGTTTTTGTTATGATGAAAGCCCTCTTTTGAATAGAAGGCAGTAGCACTAAGGGGTTTTTTTGTAAGATTGGGAACCATTTAAGGCACATCTGCACAGTAATCATAGGCTAATTAATCTTGGTGTTCAGTCAGCAGACCCAGTCATCTGGAGCAAGTGTGCTGTGCAGACCTACCCTTCGTGACTGAGTCGTAGGACTCAGGAAGCTGGATGGCTGACTTGCTGTGTGTGATCTCAAGCAAGTTGTTTATTGTCATCATGTTTACTGTACCAAATGTTCTACAAACTGGTTGGGTTCATTTTGGGAACTAATGTTGTGTTACAATACAAAGATGCAGTTCCCAGGCAGAAAAGCAATTTCTCCTAATCTTCTGTTTCGTCATACATAAAATGTGGTTTCTTGCTCCCTCCCTCCCTTCCAGAGAGGAATTGTATTTACTTAAGTTTGCTTACTTCAATGAAAACATGTACCAGTGATCTTGAACTTGAGAATTCTGGAGTTCAGGTTTATCATGTTCTGCAGTCCCCAGGTGCTCCAGGTTGCTGGAGTAGTATGTGCTATAATGTGATGTGCTTTCAGAGTACATTATATCACGTTACAGATTTGTCAGGGATCAAGTATTTTTCACACAGAGCTTTACTATATAAATTTACTACTTGCATATGTACACATGTATCTACACCTAAACACATTATAATAGCTATATTTGTGTGTAGACAAACGTGTTCTGACACTGGTAGTCATGGCAGGTTACAGTCAGCAAAGAGGAAAATTGCTCCCCTTTCTGAGTTACCATCAGGCATTAAACTGCTCCATTTGGGGATGCTTCGTTCTTGTGCCATGCTGTAAGGAGAGGAAATGTGACAATGTTGCACTTCAATTGAAGTTTACTGTATTATTATATACTTACTAAGAAATAAATTGATAAATTAAGTAAGTACTATATTATTAATTAGTATATAATGCAAAGTGGCATTATATTTCTTAAGTGGAATGTGCTTCCTATGGTACACTGCTGAATGAAAGCTTGTGGTGACTTTGGCCATATGCTAGATGCTATACAGGGATCTAATAATAGCTAAAATAATGGTTTCCAAAGTCTGCTTCTCAGACTACCTGCAATTTTTGAACTGTTAGTAGTCCATTTAAAAATGAGCTGTTCTTGTTTGCTGTTGCTGCTGCACTAGACTTAACAGAAGCTGAAATTTACAGTTTGTTTTTTAATTTGTTACCTCAGTAAGCCAAAAATGGTTATTATTGCCATAAAAATGTTATTAGTTGCTAGCAGAAGGAAGAGCAGTTGTTTTCAGTCTAGGAACTGAACTGAGAACCTCTGGCTCTGTCAGGCTGTTTCAGGCAATGTTTCTGCAGTGTCTGCCAAGCCACATGATTCTGTACTGAGCCGAAACCTTTTCTTGCTCTTCCAGAATCTTTGTGGACAGATTGCAGTCCAGATTCAGAAGATCTTGGTGCAGCTTTGTTGGCTTCATTATAAATCTGTCCTTCAGATTTCCAAGAGTTGCACAAGAGTTCAGACATGCCAAGGTGTTGAAATGCTAAGTCATTCCCCCTTTCCTCCCCCAGGCTGTCTCTCCAAGGCATCTGGAAGCGCTTTCCTGAGGCATATTGCTGCCACCTCCCAGATCCTGAAAGAGTTTTTATGGAGTCCTTATTTGTGGATCCTACACATTGGTCATAGACAGGATGGTACAGCTCTGGGAGGAGACTGCACAAAAATGACTTTACTCTCTGTGCTGCCCCAACCAGTGATAGCTGTGAGCTCTCTGATGCTCTGAGTAGCAGGTTGGTGTTCTACAAACTGCTGCAGCTCAGGCTTGTCTGATAATATCTTCAGGAATCCGGTGCCGCAGAGAAGAGCTGGCAGAGTGTGAGGATCCACACTTCCTCATCCAAGAGGAATGCAGTGCAGATGCTGCACAATCTTGGTGCCACCAGAGAGTTACTCTCCAGTGTGGAGACCTTGCAGTGACATCATCAGCCTTAGAGCCTTTTAGTGCTGCCAGGTAGTTCAAAGCAGTGACCATGCAAGCCAGAATCTAGGCCAGTCCCTTTTTAAGCACATGGAGTTGGAAGGGAGGAGGAAATACTCTGACTTCTAATACTTGGGCTGTGGTCTGAATGAGGCTATCTCATTGTTGGCACAGATCAAGGGTATTTGCCAATGTCTGGCAGACGTCTGCTGGGAGACTTGAGAAGCAGGGATGAAATGGTGTTGTCCTAATGCTGGGGCTGTCCTTACTGGATGCAAAATAGGAAAGGGAAGACAAATGTCCTTCCAACTTCTTTCCCTTACAGTCTAGCACTATCCCCAAAGTGGACAGCAAGTTTTCAAGCATCCCAGTAACTATGACCACTTCCTTACCTTTGTGGTTATCCAGAGCTGAACACGTGCCCATGCTGTAGCTACCCTAGTTATTAATTAGCTTTCTCAATCCTTATTATTATTTCCTAGGAGTGTGTAAGCCAGTATTTTCTGTGCTCTGCATTTCTACACAGTGCATAGGTCTATATCCATAGCACAGTCTTACTTCTGCACCTTCTTTTGTCCTTTCAACCCCCATTTCCAGATGATTCAGATATAGTCACGTTGGCTAAAATCACTACACCTTTGAAGGGCAGATATATGTTATTTTCAGCCTATCATTAAATCATACTGGAAACTGAATGGCAATTTTCCAGGTTGTAGCTGGGGTGGTTTGGTTTTTTGTTTGTTTGTGTGGTTTGTTTGTTGTTGGGGTGTGGTTTTTTGGTTGGTTGGAGATTTTTGATTGTTTGGGTTATTTTGATAAGCCAATAGATTGCAAAGAGCGGAGGGGGTTTGATTTCAGTCAGCCAAAGGTAGTGACACATGCCTACAACAGACACAGGGGAATGAGGATCAGCTGTAGCTGCTTGGCTTGCAGCTGCTCTCCCAATGCCCCAGTGAACAAGAAAAGATACCAACAGCTCAGTGAATTTTATTTCATTCTGAAGCATTTGCTCTCTACAAATTATCTTCCTGGAATAACTTCTTTCTTACTGAAAAGTCCAGAAAACTGTGAAGAACTTCTATAAGTTAAGTTCATCTCAGCAAACTTCAGGAAAAGAATAGTTTTTATCGCTCTTTTTCACTAGCACTAGTGTATAAGTAAAAGCTGTTCTGTAGAAAAGTTTTGGCTAATATCATCGTTTTGTTCCCTAAAAATCCACTAGTAGATCAAATCTGTTCAACATGAAATTAATTTAAGCATTTCTTTCTTTTTATTTAATTCCCTGAGAGCAGCAGGGGTGGCATCTGTAGTGTCCTAATAAATCATTTAGATTAATTCAGTCAGGGCTAGTTTCACATGAAAAGGTTCCTGGAGCTGGTTCAGTTTTTTATTTCCTTATTATTCGGAATTCTTTTAATCATTTTGAGATGTCTCTGTACAATTAATAAAATAGAAAGTCAGAGCAAGTTTGAGAAGTAGAACTACATGTTACTTTAAGTTGTAATTTTAAATGTTGCCTCTTCTTTCGGCTCAACTACACGTATAGCACAGAACCAGAGCAGTTGTCAGGTCACTGATCTGTTTAGTCCAGTCACATTTGATTGCAATGGCCAGAAGGAAGATGCACTATGTCCTGCCATGAGCAGTGAGGAAATAATCTCTCAGAGGAAGGGCAGGCCCAAGATATGAAACCTGATGACGTTTAGCTATTTCATAACATCCAGGATGGTGGTTTTCATTTTTTTGTTTAAAAAAGATAACTATAAAAAGGTGAGTTTGTGTTTCCCTAGAAATTTCCAGTGCTTTTTATTCCCACTAAGACCTTGGAATTTGTGATACCGTAGTATTTGTGATGTGGTAGTGGGTTTCCCTGCTTAGTCAATAACACGTTTCCTCCCCAAAAATAATTTTTCAAACCCTTTGTTTTCTTACTGTTGATCTCCATATTAAGTATTTTGTTGTTGTTTGGTTTGTTTTCTCCTTTACCTTCTGAGGTAAAGCAAACAGATGCAGTGCTTGTCTGTGGTATGAGGTCATCAGTGAATTTAGGCTTACTGTGATTTGCTTACACGTAGAGACAGATGCAGGGCTGGTTCTTGAGATCAGCATTCCTTGCAGATCATTCCTCTTCAGAGCAAAGCTCAGGACCCCTTGGGCTGTCTGCAGAAACAGCTCTCTCCAGGGCTTGCATCCAGCTAATCACTGGAGCTGAACTGGGGTACCTCCTTCTGTGCTGCTGCCTACAAGTAACTGTGGCGCTTTAACCATACAGGTGTGCATTTAAACGAACGTACGAAGCCTTCTTCAACAGAGGCTGAGAGAATATACATTAATCTCTCCACAGAGCACCTTTCAGCTAAACATGGATAGATGACTTTTTGCATGGCACTTTCACAGTGCCTGCATGGGAAGCTGCAGCGTTAATTAGGGTCTACAAACAGTGCAAATGTCATGTCAACTTCTGGCCCTCTGATACTTGTGCAGTGGTGGCAACAGCCAGTATCTGTCACCCAAGCCCTGTGCTCAGCCTCTGATATGTTATTTGCTCTTAGAGTACACTTCTATAAATCCACAGCGGCTCCAGTAATGCAGTTGAATTCCAGAGAGCTTTAATTATGTCCATGCTTTTCCGTTCCTCTCCCCTGGTGCCTGCTTTTAGAGAAGTAAGACCTTGTGATCAGAAGGGCCGGAAAGGCTGACCACCAAGGTTGGGAGGCTCTGGGAGAAATACTCAGGCTTTCCTCCCAGGGCAGCAAGAGACTGGGGCAAGAAGGGTTTGGCTGCCTTGTGGTTGCTTGTGTTGTTGATCTCTCAAAGCAGTTTTTAGAAAGCAAAGAGAGATTGCCTGAATCAGTGTTTTCATAGCCTTTGTGCATGACACTTGCCAGCTTTTTTGCATTGCATTTTTTAAAAAGGGGGTGCATTCTGCTGCCTGCTGCGCAGATATCCAGCTGGACTAACTCCATCACTATCCAGTGAACCAAGTAGTTTTGTTTGAACAAGTAATTTTCTTGGTGAATAGAAGCAGAATAAATGAGTGCTCCCAATGTATACTCAGCAGAGGCCAATGGTTTAGGTTGTGTACAGCACTAACTGTGCAATACAACCATTTTTTCCCAAATTAGGGAATTTGAGGCTCAGTCAAGTGTCTGTGCAGAAGGTGTTCCCTCAGCAAAGCACACAAAACCTTGTACTCGAAAACAGCTTTACTTTTCCCAGGACTGATTTGTGACCTTTTTTCCCCTATCATTTTGCCATGTTCAGTAAGACATGCCTGAGGTGTTGTTCCAAACTCCCTCTGGGTTCTCATAAAAGACAGTAGAAAAAGCCATGCTTATTTATCTAATGGTGAAAGTCTTGGATTCCACCTTCTCTAGGTGACAAGCTGAAAAGGGTTGAGTCTTCTCTCTTCGGGGTGTATTTGCAAGAGAGAACTTCAGATTAACAAAGTAGGATCACTAGTATATCCTGTTTTCACTTTATTTTTGAGCCTGGAGTTTCATTTTCCTTTCTGCCAAACTTTGTACTGTCCTCTCCTGCTGCAATTCCTGCCTTCCCAAATGTTAAACTCTATTAAGTAACTAGCACTTCAGAGCCAACCTGAGTCCTAACAGATTGCAAACCTGCTGTGAAGCAGAATGTCCTTCCGCATGAGGCTGGACAACATTCATATTGCAGATTGCAGGTTTTTTCACATAATTATCTGTGTACTTGATATGAGTATATGAATTTATGGGTTAGTATATAGTATGATTTGTCATATAAAATTAATGGGGTTTAATGCACGTAATCTATTACTGTGGATGCAGTATTGATTAAATCCCTTTAGTGCAGTATAGCCTCTGTGAAGAACAGCTTGCCCAAACCCTACTTCTGAAACACAGTGAGTTATCTCTTCAGGTGACTTATTAGTCAAAGCAGCAGGCTTTGGCTTTTCTTTGCCAAAGTGTGAGATCTGGAACATTACCTAGGACCAGATCATTCCTTCTGCAGAAAGAGGCCTGGGGGAAGCTGAGGGACAAAATCTCTGTCAGGAGACTGCACCAGAGTCCCTCACTGGGGCAGGAGCTGATGTACCATAGAAACCTCCCCAAGGGGTAGCAAAACCTGGGACCTTAAAAGACCTAGTAGAGGATTATGTGCTTCTGTGTAGGAGCTTTCCCCGGTGGCAACTCCCTGAGCTGCAGCTGCCTTGGGATATTTATCCATCAGTGTGGGGCTGTTACTGTTGTCTGAGGTGCTGCTTCACTGTCACATCTGAACGCTTTGCACGTGCCCTGCACTTGCCCAGGATATGTGCTGGCAGCTGCTCACAGCCCACTGCACCTCAGCCATGCTCCACCTGCCTGTGGCCCCAGGCTGAGGTGATGAGGATGGTTGGGCTCTTCCACAACCTCCCTTCAAGTCCTGGAGACGAGACAGACTGCTTGTGCCTTCGATTCTACACCAGCACAGTCACACCTAGCTGGTGAAGACCAACTCTGCAAAGACAGTGGGCACCTTCTACCTGCTTTGGCAATTTTGGTAGGAGTGCAGGCACTTAAATAGGTGACCAGTGCTTAAATTATTTTGAAGACTTGGTATGAAGCATTTGAGTAAGGCTGTGTTGGAGCAGAGAGTTGAAGTTTGCCTTCCAAGGCCAACTGACTTGCTCCTTCTGACCTCTTCTGGAGAGGAAAAAGGAAGTCAAGTCTTCAGTTCCTGGCTCACTCCAACTGCATTTCCTCCCTGGAGCAAGCCCCCAGCACAGTCCTAGCCTGGTTAATGGGAGCCCATCATTGCACCTGCCTACGGATCCTGCCCTGCAAGCGTGGGATCTGTGGGGTGCACACATGCCAGAGTTTCCCCCTTGCTGGGCACTTCAGTGCTGCATCCTTGCAAGAGCAATAGGAATTATAAAGCAGCCAGCCAGCTGGTGCCCTGGCAAGTATTCAGGCTTTGCTTAGAGTAGCTGTGTTGGCCAGAACTGCACAACTCCCACTTCTACCTTCATCCTGGCTGAATAAGTGTAGAAAGACACCTCTCAGTTAAAGAGCATTCCAGCATCTTCCCTGGTGCTTTGAAATATTTTCCTATCTCTTTTATCTGTTAATACTGGCAAGTGCCTGTGTTGGCAGCTTTCTGGCTTTTGTCAGAAGCCATTGGGTTGCTCTGTTAAGTTTCAGCTCCTGCAGCCAAATGATAAATGACCTCTATCCTTGGAGGTTTTTTATGGCTGAGAAAGAAATGCCACCATATCAGAATTTTATAATCTGGAAGCTAGGGGGAAAAAAGAGAAAGGACTATTCATTGTTGTTAATAATAATAAAACCATGGTATTGTACTGCTAGTCACATTGTGTGTGACATGTGGCAGTGAAGAACCCTTACCAAACATCACAGAAATTTAAAATATTGCTAGGAGGAAATTCTCCAGGCAACAATACACTGACACAAATCTTCATTCTGTATTTGTTCAGCCATTTGGGCAGCACTATTTGCCTCTCATGCAGTAGGTTTGTTGGTGTAATGGCTGGTATCTACAAGGTCCCTCACTGTTAGCAAGGACAGATGAGTACCTTCCAACGCAGAGCTATTCCATTCCTCCAAATGCCTCTCTGTGTCCAAGGCTTGGCCTGTTAGTCCTACCTGCAGCCCTTTCTGTGCCCTCCTTCCAAGGGGAATGTGGCAGCCAGCCAGCATCTGTGAACAGAGGGGATCACACTGTTGGTAAGCAGAGGTAAGCCAAGATTTCCTTTGTTACATCAGAAAGACAGAGAATAGCTCGGTGTACAACACATTATCCCAGCTGCAGGGATCCGCGCTGCTGGAGCTCAGGAAAATGGCTCTCGGAGGTTAAAGATTAGCAGCAGCATACCTCGAGTCACAGGATGACTCTGCCCCTTGCACTTTGCTCTGTCCCAGGCTGTGGGCCGGCTGCCCCAGGGAGAGAGCCGATGCCTCTGCTCTCCGAAACAGCCGCTGTTTGCTTCCTGGGGAGAGCTGTCCTGCCCAGGCAAGTCCAGCTGCATTGTCCTTTTCCAGGGAGGGAACTAGGGACGGGGAGGTTAAATGACTAAGTAAGGCCAAACAATGAGTCAATACCAGCAGTCGAGCTGGAGCTCACGAGTCCTTGGCTTCTGCTCCCGTGTTTTCTCTCCTGCTGGAGGAGACGGGAAGCCGAGAGGCGGGCGCCCGGGAGAGAGGCAGCCTGCAGAGGACAGAATAAACACCCTCTTGTGCGCGAGTGAACACAACCTCGTCTGTCTGCTCCTGTGTGCTGAGAAGGAGTCCAGTGTGTGCTCCTGCCATAAACTGGAGAGCCAGATCCTCTCCTGCACTGCAGCTGCTTTGTGCTGCCCGGAGGAGCGTGGCCCCAAGGCTGGCACGGCTGGGCAGGAGCGGACACCTCCGGCTTAGCGCGCTGTGCCGTGACAGCTTTCCCTGGGGCTGCCCGAGGGCTCCCACCTTGGGAAAGAGGACTTGCATGCACCTGCAGATGGCTGGCGGGGGGCTCCTCCAGCCTCCATAATCTGGGGGATTTTGGGGAACCTACGAGACACCAAGATCCACTTGGCATCCAAGTTCTGGGCACTGTCCTTGGCCACCGCCTGTAGTGTGACAAACACAGAAAAATGTGTTACAGTATTAGCTCATTAGATGAAAGTAGTTTTTCTGAAAGCACTGCGTACTTTTGATCAAAATTATTAATATTATGAATCCAGATGGTTTGAGTTATGTATCTAGATGGTTTCATGCCAGATTTCAGTCCAGACTGGAACTTTCACAAATGAAATCTATCCTCCCCTTGAGGGAGTTGCTCATGGAAAGAATAATAGACCTTAAAATGCAGTGAACGCAATATTAGAAATAATTTTCTTACTGTGTCATTTAAAATTACGTAAAATTAAAAAACTTAACTGCTTTACAAATTTAATGTAGGCCTTATATAAATCTAGTGAAGTTGTCAGAGGATAGTATGATGCTTGAATTAAATAAAGCTAGATTGGTTGCATTCCTGGCCCTGACAATATGAGGTGACTAAAAGGTCACCTTCATTGACCTCCTGCCTTTTTATTCCAAGATACTTTTGACTGTTTCCTGGCTTTGTTTAGCAGAAGCATCCAGCTCTGTCACGGAGCTGACAGTCACTGAGAGTGCCATGCTATATTTATGCTTTACGCAATATTTGTGTCAAAAAGCCTCTGCCTAAAGAGACTCGATGTCAGTAAGAGATGACCCTGGAACATATGGTCTGAAGTCCCAGAAAGCTGATCTTTCCCAAAAGTGACTAATGTGAGGGAAATGGAAAATAGTGTTCTGAAACAAGTCTGATCCAACTGTGTGCATCTGATTAAAAACACCAATTGCTAGGGTTCTAATCCAAATAAATTATGACACGTTTTGATTAAACAAAACCAGGAAATTTACCGTTTTTAGGATGTGTTTAAATGTGTCAGTACCTATTATCTCATATACTGATACTTTTGGTATCTATTTAAAGGGGCCCCAATGTACAGACAATATATGCTTTTTTAGCCCAAATTACTTTTGTTTCCTTGCATCCAAGATGGAAATTCTTGTCCCCCCCAGCAATCCAACTCAAGATCACATACAGCTGATTTTCCCATAAGTCAGCTGCTACTTTCCAGCTGGCCTTCTGTGCAACTGGGTGGTTTTTTTCAGACCTTGCATAGGTCTATCTGGAGTATTTTCACTGTAATCTGTACTCTACATAATAATGGTAAAATTTTTTTTAAGTGTGTAACAGAGTATAAAATCTGAGGAAATCTGAGAACTCAGAAAAGTCAAAATGAGAAAAATTATGTCATTTCAAACACAAAATGTAATCACCAGTATAGCTTAATCCAAAGAAATTCATGTCAGCATCAGCATGGCCAAATGACTTTGGAAAGAGCTGAAAATGTTTCCTAGCACCATTCTTCTTAGGGCTTAGAATATCTAAGAATCTAATTCTAGTATCTTAAATAAACAAACCAAAAAACCAACTCAGTTCGTCAGTTGAAAAGGAAATCTAATTCTTAAGGTGTATGCTTCATTTACATATCAATAATCATAATCATCTACTTCTAATAATGAATTTAGTAATTACAGCCAAACTCTAGTGGACATAGCAAGTGGTGACAGTGGTGGCACGAATTACTTCAGAGGAGTTGTGGCACTTCTTTTGCAAGTAACACAAAGGATAATATTAATAGTACATTTTCAGGATGTTGGACTGCTTGAAATACTCTGATCTGCTGAGATTTGGGTAGGTGGCTTGACAGGGAATTCTGCATAACATGCGAGGTGCTGATATGCCTTCTAATTACAATGCACTGTGGCAAGATCAAAATTTGGATTTAAGAACTAGTTTTCAGGAAATTCAATCTCCAATGAGCAGCTTGGGACACAGGGCAGAAGAGTACAGGAACTAAAAGCTGTGTGAGATGATGTATGTTAATGCCCATGTGTGTTTTTTAAAAATTTATGTTAGACAGAAGCAGTATGGGACAGCAAAGAGGATTGTTCTTGGATCCAGCATGAAGTGGTTTCACAACGCTCCTAAAGAAACAAGAGGAGTTACTCCAGTACAGCAGCCCTTACTTCTGCCCAGTTTGTTTGGGGAAAGGGCGAGCTGGTCCATTACACACAGTGCGAGGAAATGTCCTCCGCTCTGCCAGAGGATGGCAAAATAAAAATTGCCTCAGACTGAATCCATCTGTCACCACAGTATGTTTTGCCCTCTCTGTAACAATGTGGTGATAACAGTTCCTGATCCCTCTGGCATATCGCCCTAAGGCAGACAAGGAGATTAACCTAAATTTAGCATGATATTGTTCAAAAAATAACCCCATCTCTCAATTCTTTTTCCATAAGTAAGCAACAGTGTTCTGATAAGTGGAGAAGGTAGGAAAGGGAAATGCCTTTTTTGTAGAATAGAGGCCTCTTAATTGCAGGATACCATCCATCTTCTCAGGATGCGTCTGACACTGAATTTCCTCCAGTGGCTTGTGAAAAAGAAATATTTTATCAAACATCCTGAATTTCACTCCTGTTTGGGTCTAATTATGTCATTTGCTAGTCAGGACAATTCTGAGATACTTAAATATGCAAAAATACTACGAAGTTCTTTGAAGGTCTTTTAGTAAATTATTTTGTAATTATGCATAAACCCAGTCTGAAGCAGATGAATACAGATAAAGCAGTGAAGGTTGATTAAAGGTATGTAGGTCATTAGAGCGAAATTCAGGACTTGTGTTGGTTTATGTTCTTACTGCCTCTACAGGATGCAACCTTGATAGTTGCTACATGATCTAACAGAAAGAAAAAGTTGAGTCTTGCCCAAGGATATGTGTTAAATCTATTTCTTCTGTTGTAAATCTAATTATAATCTAAATTACATAAACTCCTATTGTGTATAATAATTGCTGCTTTCTCCAAAGTATTTGTGACAGGCATCATAGCAGCTAGCAAGGGCTGGCTTTTCCAAGATTTCTATGTTCTGAGTACAAGATTCTTCTGAAAAATTTCTCATTTAATGCCTGCATATAAGCTGAGCTTGTGTTTGCTTGTAGAGTTTATACTATGCTGGAAAAAGTAGTCAGATATTCCACACAAGCAACTTACACAGAGCCAGTTCTGGGATTTCTTGTGTTTACTGGGTCATTTTCTTCAGCAGGTCTCTCTGTAGGGATGGGAGTACAAGGAACTTAAGGAAAAAACAGGGTACAGCCGGCATTGTTTTGAGGGTGGAGTTCACCACTAGCACACGTACGGGCCACCAACCCTGTGCATTTGCCTTGCTCCAGTACGGGTTGCTTCTCGAAGACACGATCTTATCACTAAGTTTTTCAAGCTCTTTCTGAATCTCTTATCACCTGTTCCTTATTTGTGGTTATCGCAGCCGAGTAGCGTGAATGGGCTCTATTTGCTGGTGGGTGGAGGAGTGATTTGGCAGAGGAGTGTGATTCACTTTGTGAAGAAATTTGGCCAGCAAGTCCTTAACACGCGCGCGTGCGCATGCCCACACAAACGCAGAGCGCAACCCTTCTAGGGAGGATGTGTAAATAATGAGTAGCGGAGGGGATTAAACGCCTGCTGACCCATCAGGCTTAAAGAGCTGGGAAAAGGAAGTTGCCTGTAATCCAGAGCAAAGCACGTGATGAAATAGCAGCAAACTCATGTCTTAGGAATCCCTGAGTGGATAATTCAGCCTTTTCAGGCGGCAGTGATGAATCACTGGGTGTTTTTCTGGGTGTGAGCCCTCAGGTGAGGAAATGCTGGCCACGGTGGAAGTGACCTCGACAACAAGCGCACTGGCGCAGATCAGGGGCTGTTCTAAAGCAGAAAGGCAGTGGGCCAGCAACACAGAACACATAGTTTAACTGTAAGGTTAGGACAAAATAACACGTTGTCAAGATTTAAGAGCACAGCTGTGTTACATGTCTGAGGCCATGTCAGTGCTGTTAGCATCTAGCTCAACAAACGATAATTACCCACGCTACCTTCAAAAGAAAAGTAATCTGAGCTGCAGTGAAATGAAGTTGTAAAGGCAGCAGTGACTGGAAAAAAACATGAGGATTTTCTCTCTTCTTTGTCATTGCAAAGCGCTGATGGAGAGACATTCAGATTTTGGATTTGGAGACTTGTGATCAAATGTAATGTTGTTGTAGACCCATCAAAATCAATGAAGTTACCTTAAGCATGGATCCAGTCATATTTCTGTGATCACAGAATGGTGTATCCATCTTAAAATATAGTATATGTACAAAATGCCTAAGAAATCTTAACGTGCTCCAGAGTTTTTAAGGTGCGTATGAAGTTTTGACCAGGTAAGTGTGGGTAGCTGTGTGTGCTTACTCAATAGCTCTCTGCAATATTTCTGTGATACTGTGTGAAACAGATTATTTTGTCATACCGTAAGTACCTTCAAAAATAAGTTATCAAAAAGCAAAGAAGTAGAGACAAGCTAGCATTGCAAGCAAAACTACCTGTCCCTGCATAAACCGTGCTCCTGTGCTCCAGGAGAACAGACAGACAGACAGCGCTGTAATTGTAGTGAGGGCCAGCACCTTGCAGTCATCAACATTGCTGGAAAATGAGGGTTTGGATGTCATGAGTTTCCATGACCTCATTGCTCACAGAAGTTTGTTGTCTGGGCAGAACTGCTGTTGCTGCAACAAGCCAGCTCTCCCCCTGGCAAGGACTGGGAGAGGAGGGCAATGAGGGGGAACTGCATTAAAACTTGACAAATCACTGCTGCTACTCGCTGTTTTAGAAACTATAAGAAGTTAGGAAATACAAGACTTGTTCCTGTTTACCTCCCAGATTGCCATGTAGGAGAGTTTGTAGACAGCAACAACCCAATTCTGCAGCCTCCTCCAAATCTGGTGGGTTTAAAGGACAATCAATTTAAATTTTATAAAAAGAGCTCTGCCTGTTGGCAAGCAGCAACTGCCTGCTCATTGTACTGAGTCATGCTCCATTCCACGAAAAGAGGTTAATATGTCTGCTCGGACTTGTGGCTCAACACAAGGCTTGATCCAAAGCTTGTCCACGGTCAGTAAAGGGGTGTCTGTCAGCTTTGGTGAGACTAAACTCTGTGAGGGTTCCCAGTATCGAGATAAATCTGTGCAAGGGCTCTTTGGCTACAAAAAGGAACACATAATGTCTAGTTTTAAGAAGCAACATGAAGAATGTAGACTTGAGCAGAGTGTGGTGTTTGAGCGGTGTCAGTGCCAGTAGATTGCTGAATGGAGTTAATTCAAGAACTCCTCCACTCACCAGGCTGTAAAGTCTCCATTAAAAAACAAACAAACCAACCAAAAAACACTTCAGTTTTATTTATGCTATTATGAAAAGCTGAAAAATGAGAGAAGGGAAAAAAGGAAGCTGTTTACAATTTCCTGACATTTGAGACAATGTAAAAAGATTTATTTTGTCTTGATTTGCTATTTAAAAAGGAAATTTCCTGTAGTCAAAAACTCTCTCTGCTTTTATAAATCCAAATGTACAAATTTCATCAGCTAAGGCAAAGCCAAAGGGTTTGGAACTTGGCAGAAAGTTTTACTAATGAATGATTAGCATTTATCTCGCAAATAATATTGCTTTGTTTCAGTCTTGCATTGGAAAAAAAACTATCTGAGTTTTAAAAGCCTCCTCAAGAAATCATTACCATAAACTTAAAAACATCCATTGCTTTGAGAACAGGGAAAATGGAAATTAGCATGCTGTGCTGACTGTGCCCTCCTGTAATTTTCCCTCTTGGAGATGGATGAAAAGTTGCTTCCTCCCATGCCAGCACCTGCTCTAGCATTTTCAGTGTTAACAGAGGAGCAGATCTGGTCTGGGAGCATCATCTTTTATGGGGAAAAATTATCTGCCATGAGTCCGAAGAAATGGCTGGAGGGTGGAGCTGATACAGGGCATTTTGTGAGATAGCTACAACTTGGTGGCTAAACCACTCTCTAATCTGTTAGCACTTTGAATTTAAATATGGTCACTTTGATAGTGTTTTCCTCCCACTTACATGTTCCACAGTCCCTGAGAATATGAAGTCTTATAGAAACTTTTTCTTTGGGAGATATATTAATCCAATATTATCATAAAATACCACATGATTAATACTGTACATTAGGCTTTGTTTACTTCACAGACTTTGTTAATGAGGTCAAAATCAAGTCCTTTTCTTCAGAGGTAGACTCCATCCGCCTACATTTTAACTCATGAAAAGCCAGACATCCTGTTTTTCTCCTAGTCCATTGACCTCTGGCCCTCAAAGTCTTGCTCTGGCTATTGGATGGCACAGAACAGTTTGTGGGAACAGCTCCTCCACCTTATAAAAACCCTAATGTCACCGAAAGGACTTTGTGGATGAAATTTTGTCTCCCTACACAGGGACTATACTTCTAGGTGATGCTTGTCCATGGGTCCCTTTTTCCTTCTTTTGTATTCATGTGTTACCCCTTGCAATTTGATTTTACTGTAGTAGAGAATTTCATACTATAACACCATTGAACTTTTGCCTATTTGATGATCAGAGGTGCTGGAATCAGGAGAATTCTGCCAGCTCTTTCACACACTTCCCATGCAACCTTGTGTACCAGGCACTTGGGGTGGGTAGTATCATCCTTACTCATGTTGATGACCATGCAAAACACAAGCAGTCCCACTGACTGCTCTGGCTAAGACACGTGAGTGAGCAATCACCAACCTGAGCAAAGGTTACAAAATCTTGTACATAACTTCTCTGCACCTGGGTTAACTACTAGGAAACATTATTATTTCCTTAGTGAGCGGTGCAAGCTAAAATACCTTAGCAGCTTGAGAAGAAAGATACTGCAGAAGGGTAGCGGAATGACAGGGCGAACCTATTAAGCTCCCCATCTTACGCTGTGATATTCAGTAGCTTTGATAATGCTCTCTCCAAAATCCCAAACAGGAGACTTCCTCCCAGGTGTGAAATATTCTGGGTCAAGGCCCAATTACTGTCTCTGAACTGTGTTCCCACCTGGCCTCCTGCAGAACTTTTCTCTCAGATCAAGCATCATGATTACATTTAAATATTTAATCTTCTTTGAAATATGTTTCTAAAAAGCTTAACCAAAATCCATTCAGAAAATATCTGTTTCTGACATAAATTACCAGTTTTCCTGATAGGGGTTTATTTGTTTATTTCCCTTTGACAGAAAAAAAATTCCATGTTGTCTCTGCCAGATGAGGAAAACAGGTCATGCTGAAAAATATGTGGGTAACATGCTCTTAGCACCCCCACCCCCAAACAAACCAATGGTAAATGCTACTTAAACCAGGTTTAATATATCTAAGAGATTAGGATCAGTCTTTGTCTCTACCCTAGATAGCCTGCTTTTAAATGTGACCTCCTTTCCTCACCTAGACAGATGCTCTTTGTCTGCTGGGACCACTCACAGTAAAGCCATCCTGACAGCTACCTCGCTTCCCAGTCTCTCCCGAAGGGCCAAGACTCTTCCAAGTGGTTTCCTCCTGCTAAAAAAGACTATAATTAGCTGCTTCCTCCGTTTTCCTCTGTTTAAAATTGGCATTACACAGCCTTTCTTCCTATCAAGCCTCATCCACCATCCTGTCCTGCTTTTGGACCCATGCAAAAGGAAATGCTATGCTATGGGACTGTAAGCACGTTGTTTAATAAAGACAAAAAGTGAAGTTTTATAGTAAAGAATCAACATTTTCTTCCTTTCCCATTGGGCTGTGGCTTATCCGTTACCCAAAATAAATACTACCTGCTTGTTTCTGAACTATGACTTCCTCCACATTTCTGCTAAATATTATTACTCTGTTTATTTCAGTAGCCCAAATATTAAGATTTCCTTTATTGGTCTAGTAAGTTATTTTCCCCTATATATAAGTAGCGGCATAATAAATTTTCCTGTCCATTTCTATCAGTGGAATAGTTTTGGAAAATGTAAATCCAGCAACAGTACTCACAGATTCAAAAATTTCAGCTAAGAATGTATTTTGAAAGGATGTTATGAGGAAATTCTTGGTTTATAAGGGATTTGAAGCTGAGAAGTCTCCAAAATCTTATGAGCAGAGACATTTGCTTACAAAAAAGTGTCAAATATCATTGTTCATTTAACAGAATTTAGCGTCAATATTTTTAAATTTCTCCAAAAAAAAAACCACCCCAAAACAAAGAGAAAAAAAACCCAAACCCCAAAATCTTAGCATCTTCTAAAAACTGGCTTGGCAAATTTATGGAACTCATCTTAGTTAAAACAAGTTATGTGTCAGCTTTTCAGATTTTTCCTACTCAATTATGCAGGTCTCAAAGCTCAGACCACCAAAGAAATTACTGAAAAGCTATTTTAAGTTATTTCATGTGCTAGTTTATCCAAGCCAAGCTTTGTAATAAAAATGTGACAATTAGCATTCCTTTGTAATTTAATACAAACTTATTCCTTTTTAATTTACTATAAATTTATTCCTTTTAAATTTATTTCAAAGGAGGATAACTTTGCAAAATAATTTTCTAGCTTTTTGCATAGGCTTTGGTAAGTACACTCTTATCTACTGAACTATATGTGTTTGAAAATAGATATACAGTACTTCAAACAGCAATTCTGAATTATTATGGAAGCACAGCTGTTACTATGTATTTCTTTTTAGCTTTCTAGCCGAGGACATTTTGTAGGACACATACTCACTTTGCCAATTAAAGTCTTGTATCAGTCTCAGTCTTGAGAGGCCCTAAATCCTGTTGTTCATTTCCATACTTTGTTCCTGTCAGTTGTATCCATCAGTCCATAAATCTAAAGTCTAAGTTGCTGAATCCAGAATCTCCACCCAGTCCAAAAGGCCTCTGCATGTCTTTACACACCATGACTTTCAAGATAATTACCCTATCAGACCTATAGAATAAGCACCCAGTTAAGTTTTGTGTTTTAAACTACTCAGATGGCATACTAGACAAATCTCACTTATTCCTTTATTGCTCTACATAAAATCTGATTCCACCTCTTCAGCTAAGGTACTTATTAATTAGTATTGTCTTGAGGAATTTCTGGTAGTCAGAATGCAGTAGGTTGAACAAGGACACCTCTAAGATGTGAGCAGTTTCACCCATACTCCTGAAAAACTCTGAGACTTCTGAAGAACTTTATCCTACTCCTTGTCTAAACTCAGGCTTATTGCTGGGTTTTCACAGTCAGGATCTCTGCTGTCATAGTGTACACTGGTATAAGCCAGTAAAGTAAGTGTATGCCCTAGGAAATCCAGTGTGCCTGGGGATGTTCCCAGGCCAAAACAGAGCCAGAGAAAAACCTCATGGTTTACCAGTGTCAGTGATTGCATTTAGCCTACCAATACAAACAGTCACGGGAGACTGGCAAACCTGTGGGATTTCTGGTGATCCAAGGAGTAGTGTAGATGCTTGGTTCTGTTGTGTTGGCAATAGCACAGGTATCTTTTGCATGGACTGATGTTCAGAGCAACAGCAGTGTGCCACTTCCAGAGATTTTGTGACTATGTGGTATCAGAAAGGAGAATCAGTGGTATCAGAAAGTGTGGTATCAGAAAGAAATGCTCATTGTTGTGAGCACTTATGCTGAAGTTATGGGGAACCCCACAATCTGTTCTGCCCTGAGGATTACACAGTAAAACAAGTGGCTCTCGTCTTGCTTGACAAAGAAGACGCTCATTTGATTTAAACAGGTATACACTGTGACATCCTTTATCAGTGGAGACAATTTTCTGCTTGAGAGAAAGAATGGCCAAATAATGATACAAGAACACAAAGCTAACACAGAAAAGATATTACACATTCAGCTTTTATTTAAAATGACCTTCAGCCCCTAGAACAGCCAGGGCACTTCCCCACGCATTTCTGGCACTGGTGGCAGAGAATCAGCCTTAGAGAGAGCAAAGTGCAGCAGCAGCGGCGGCAGCATCATCCCTGCCAGGCCCCAGCTCTCTGCTGATTCAGGTTGTCACTGAGCCAACAGAGACTTTCATTGCACAGCAGTTCACCTACCAATGCTTTAAAACAAGACTGCACCCCTTTTCCTCATTTGACCGGCTCACTGAAAGCCATAGAAAAATCTGCTGGTTTAACTTCTCCTCAGGAAGGTAACATTCCAATTATTTTGACATTGTGAAATCTGGACTTTGCTAAGCAGGTAGGAAAAACAATAAATGCTATTAGGTTACCCTGAGCTGTCTGTTGGCATTCATGTCCCAGAAGCCAACCGGCTGGAACAACAGCTATCAGGCTCGGTTATACTGGAAAGACACTTGAAGCAAAAACTGCCAGTTGATGGGGATGCCTGAAGGAGGGATGGTGTCAGAGGAACTTAGTAGAAAACAACCTGAAGTGTCTCTTCTCACATGCTCTATAATTAAACATAAGAGGAGTCAAGACTTCCCTTCAGAAAAAAACACTCCCAAGGGAGACTTAACATCTTACATAAAAATAAATGAGAGAAAATTCCTCCGGAGTACAAAATGCAAGGGTGTAACACAGCCAGAGGCATTTGGCTGAGGACAGTAACCCAGCAGCAACTGCTGCAGGGAAAACCACTCTAGATTTGGCTGCAGAGATGTTTCCAGGCAATCAGGCCATATGAATGGAATAATGGCATCTACATGGATGGGAGATATGCCTGCTGGATCAGATCTGGATACTCTGATGGTTGATTTAAAGGAACAGTCCTTTTTGTTTAGGAAGAGCATATCTCACTAGGCATAGGATACACGTGGATATGCTTGCCTGTGTTAAGGAACACCTCTTAGCTCCAGGTGAACAGTGTTTTTGTGGAAGTTCCATCTTGCCTGTCCCTATCCTTCCCCAAATCATGTGACTGAGAGGCTGGAGAGTTTAAGTCTTTATGTCATCTGTCCTTGAGGAGAAGTCTGCAGTTAGAACTGCTTTTGTGCAAGGAAGCTGCTGAACAGCTGTAGCCTGAGGAAAAAAAACCCAACCAACAAATGGTTGTTGCCAGCTGGAGTCAAAGCAGAAGCTCAGCGGGGTTTGGTTGGGGATTGCTAGGGAAAACGGTGAAGAGGTTAGCAATGGGAGAAGCGGCCTGGAGGATGCATTCAAAAGTGAGTTTCTGTGAGCTGGGAAAAACTGCTTGGCAGGTTAGGAACCACCTGTAGGGACCAGGATGAGGTAAGGCCCAGATTTTTATCTCGTTGCAACTGCCTCATTTGATGGTGGTCTGTGCTTCTCTGCAGAGACACTGAAAAAGTGCTAGGAAACTCTTCAATTTCACTGCCATTAAAAATTCCAGGGAAATCTCTGGATCTGATGTGGAATTAAAGCTTTGAATTTGCCTTGCAAGCCAAAGAAGGAGACGGTTAGGAAACATGACAGACAGGTCAACTATTTAGAACTATGGGAAAAACATTCAGTGTGGGTACAGTCCTTCATATAGAAGGCCATGATTGTAGATGGGATGGCCAGAGACTGCCACCAGTCCTACCTCCCACAGATGCAGGGTGGATTCTGTATGTTTGTGGTGGAAAACAAAGCTTAGAAATAGAAGATTCACAAAAGAAAACTAAAAATATTAGTAGGTTTCATGACTCACTGCAGTGCTTAAGGGGTTTTATGTTTGTTTGGGTTTTTTAAAATGTCATATTACAGTCACATTTCCTCTTCCATTTGTTATAACTTTAAGGAGTATCTTTTCAATTTAACATTAATTTAATTTTGTGACATTGTCTGTAGCAGCAGTTTTTTATTCTTCTGAACACCTTGGACTGATGTAGCAATGACAGGAAACACCAGCAAGCTCCTGATAAACAACAACTTTTGGGTAAACACATCACGAGAGACACACTGAATGATGTGATATGCCGAAAAAATGCACCGGTTGAGTTCAAGAAAATGAGAAAATGTACTTCATCATATAGCAGGTCTTGTCCTCAGCATCTCTCAGGTAAGCTCACTGCAGTAATTTCTAAATGTCAGCTGTTACTTTGATAGCATAGTGCTTTTTTATTTGTTCAGTGACTGTTTTTGATGTCAAGAGCAGCTGTGTTCAGTCTTTTTCCTTTTACAAAAAAAAAAAAAGGGTAGAGCTTAGCATCTGAAAAAATTGGCTTTGTGTGACTAACCACAAACAGGACACATGACTGAGTGGTGCTGTGTTTGCTATGTTCCCCTTCAGTTTAAACAGTTGGAACAAGAATATTCTCTAAACTTAAAGGGGAACTCTCAATGTACAGAATATGTTTAGAGCTCCTCATCAAAGCAAGCTCCAGACTTTATCCTCTGTCAAAAAAATAAGAAAATCTGTACTCTGGAAAAGGGAGAAGCAGAATTTGCTCCCCTCTGTCTTCTCTCTATAACCTCAGTGTAGGAGTCACATTTCCAGGAAATATTTGTAGGGTTTGTGACAACTGCCTTTCCTGGGTAGCTAGAGCTGTCCCTAGGGCTGTTTCTGAATATTTGAAGAAAAGAAGTGTCAGTCAGTATGAACATCTCACATGCAGAAAGAAGTGAAGCACTTAAATCCCTAAGGTATAATTTTTATTTTAACACTGGTAATAAATTAAATGCTTGAGTAGACTTATTGGTTTTGCTAGTAATACTGGATTTTTAAAAAAGGTCTGAATACTTAATTCTATAAAGTATCTTGGAACTTCCAACTATTTAATACTCCTACTAATGAATGATCTTGTACCCTGCAACCAAAGAAAAACGCTTTTCTTCAAAACCTAATATGAGGCAGTGATTACAAAAAACCACATAGATACTTGAAATTTTCTGACCTGCCCACAGTCACATAATTTGCTCAGCAGCAATGCAAGGTATGCAGCCTACAAAGCCTCTTTTGTAGCCCATCATCTAGCCATAGGCTTTCATTTTTCTTCTCTTGTACATTATTATCTCTGTACTAGGATAGCATGATCTTTATTGGCTACAATGAGCAGAAGCAAATCACAAACTGTAGGGTCAAAGGGACCTTAAGATTCCAAGATCCTCTCTCAAGACAGGAGAAACTTATACAAGGACTAAATCTAGTTTATGAAATTCATGAAAGTATAATGAAATTCAGGAAAGCTTCTACTTTCTCCCTTTATTTTATCCCCTCTTGGGCTTGTCTGGGCTAGAAGACAGATTATGCACTGGAGATCTAACATGGGTTGACTCAAGTGAGAAATATATATGCACTAGAAAGAGGCTTCATAACTCTTTCTCTAGCTGCAGGACACACCTAATAGAGAATATGCAAATGAACAACAGCTAGTGGAAATTAAGATTGCTTTGCTTTTGCTTTGAAGGATTTCTCATCACCTTGACCTGCAATCGTTAAAGATGGGTTTATGAAGGCAGGGGGGGTGCTGATCAGCAGCTTCTTCCTGTGGAGTAATTTCACTGTCAATTATTTCTAAAGGGATCAGTGGCTCAAAATAAGATTTGAGGGGTAAAGGACACTAAGGCCTGTTTAAGTCTTTTGGTGATCTCATAAAACGAATGCTACAGGACTGAATTCCTTGTATATGGAAACACAGTCAGCTAGAGACCCTGAAATCCCCAAAATTTCCATGATGAAAACAGAAAAAAATTTAAAGAAGTAATAAATTTTTAGAAATTGAAAATCATGAACTATTTGAAAAGTCAGAATTGTACTGCTCCAAAACATCTCTCTGTGTCATGGGGGAAAAAGTGTGAGTGAATACTGTGCACACTGGAGAGCAATCAGTAAACCAGGGATACAACACATTTGAAATCCATGCTGGTCAGGTAAAATGATAATTCTTGTTTTCATAAAGAGAGTACATAAATTAGTTTATTTACATTCAAAACCATATACTTATGACAGAGCATTTATCCACAGGGTCTGCAGCTTTGCATGCTTACCATCACAATGCAGAGCAACAGGTGCCTTACAAAGGTTTGATACTGACTGTCCTTTGAATTTAAATACAAATGCCCATAGATATATGCCCATAGATTTGATCCTACTTTCATTAGGCTGTCTCAAAAAACTGCAGCCTGGTGCTACACTGGCAGACTCATGGTGTGCCACTGCTCCCCTCCAAAGAACCTCGGAGACCAGCGCAGGAGGGCTCAGACCATGTTTGTCCTGCAGCCTTCTGTAGATTTCTTCTCAGTGAGCTACTCAGTGAGGACAAGCAGCTGGACCTTCATCTAAACATATCAGCAGAGAATAATCAATTACACGTTTAGCACAATCAGCTGTCTTGACAACTTGAATGCAATCTTAAGAAGCAAAAGCCTATTCAAGTTTGCAGAGCCTCATGGTTTATGTACTTGTATGTTTAGGTGCATACATAGTGGATCACACTCCTGTTGCTTTGTTTGTTGAGACTGCAGTCCCCTGAGATGTGAGGGCACAGCAGCTGGCACAGCCCTTCCACCATAACAGAAAAAATGGAAATAAGCCACAGGCAGTCAGCACTCCAGATGGAAAGGGTCACTAGTGGTAAGAATCAATAGTGCTAATGGTATGTCACTCTTACTAAACCTAGCAAGAAGAAGAATGGAAACATTTATCCCTTTTAAAATATACTTTTTACTAAACTGTATTCTATTTTTTAGGAAAGTTGAGTTCAAAACCTATTGATCCCAGTAGCCCTTGCATTGAAACACAAATTAACATAAAGTATTAACAAAAAATCTAAATGCAAACCATCTAAAGTGCATGACATATGCATCTACAAGTATCCTATCACATATGTAAGCATTCATGACACTAAACAGTATACAGCTCAGAAGGGAATGCAAAAAAGCAAGAATTATATTAGTGTTAGGCGTTTTGACAAATGTTTTATCCCTTGCACAAGAAAGCATGATTTTTTGTATAATTTCTTTCAAAGCTTATACTGCTAAAAATTACATACATCTATCACCGATTATTCTGCTGAAAAGTCAGAAAAATAATACCAGAATTGCTCAAAACATTGGTTACAGTTAAGGAAAAAAGGGAGAAAAAACATGGTTCATCCACTATTATCTAAAGAATGAATAGATCATCATGACCAAGCAGGCTCCTAACTGCTGCAACCACAGTGCTCATCCATAAGGATCTTCACTAGGTGTTTAATCCACACATCTCCCTTGAGTGTGATCAAAGTTGCACCAAAACATGACCTTTGCGATCAGCTTCACGAAAGAAAAAGAGGAAAAAAGGTGCTTTCAAAATATTGACCATGTCCAAAAGCGCATTGCAACAACATCTTGTCTCAGGTACACCCACCCTTTCTTTCTCTCCTTTCTTTTCGTCTTCTTCCTTTTTTTTTTTTTTTTTTAAGGGTAGCTTTCTGACATCTTCAATGGCCAGCAGCTGTTTTCATGGGTTTTTAAACAGAAGATTGAGTCCAGGTAGTCCACCAAACTGTCGACTTCATAAAGATGTGTTAAAAACACCCCAACACCCTGAGAGTACAGAATTTAGCAAAGCATGGCATTGCACTTTTCCCACAGTGCAAAGAAAACAGCATATTCATACAGAGCACAAAACCAGTCTTGGCTGTGTGTTTATTAGAAATGTAACTACATAAAATCAGAACTTAACTTGAAAAGAGCTCACATTATATGCCACAGTTCAGATAGTAATGGCATTTGATTACCAGCTCTAAGGAGATAAAATCCTTAAGTCAAAAGCAAATGCATGAAGCACAGTTTTTCCTCAGAACTGCTTATTCAGAAAGAAATTCAGAGATGGAAAGCTCACAGTAATTTGGGTGCAATTTTGGGTGCAATTTTCTAAAGCAGCCTTTATGTGCTAGGAAAGTCTGGATGTAAAATCCAACAGCATTTCAGGACTGGCTGCCTTAATGTTTTGATAGTGATCTTCCAGCACCAGGTGCAGGGTAAGATTGGAAAGTGTGTCTGCAATCTCTTGAGCATCATTTTAAACTGCCACGTTAAGTTCTGGGTAAATGAGAGGTAAAATCATGCTTTCCTGCAATGCCATATGATTCAAGATTTCATGTCCTTTCCGTCCAAAAACTCTCAACACAAAAGAAAGGAAAATATGCATAGTTTTTTCCTCAGAATGCATTTTGTTAAATGTATTTTTCAGATACATTTGCAAGTGATGCCACCGGACACTGCTGAACAGAGCAATGCACAAACGCGACTCAGCAGCTGCTCCCTTCCTGCTCTGTGCAGATAACACTAGGTTTCACACATGTGGCAGCTCCTATCATTTTCTGTCCAAATCTGGGGGAGGGAAGGAGACAGAAGATAGGAGGAAGCAGTATTGTGTATCGCTATCTGGCAAACGTCTCTGCAACATTGAAGAAATTGTGTTCAGAAACACAATTCTGAAAGAGAAACTGCTGCTCAGCTGAGAGGAAACACGACACCCAAAGAACCTCTTGGGGAGAAGTGGATGAAGGTGTGCAGATATTACGTCTGAAGATGAAGAATACAGTACTTCTCTTTTTGATTCATAAAGCAAGTAATTGCTTGTACAGTTAATTTTAAGGCTTTGAAAATGTGAAAAATCTCTACCCCTTCTTAGAACAAGAGAAGGTGTGTATCAGGTGACTAAGGTAAACATGATAATTAAAGGGAATAAGAAATAGCTGAAATGTTTTTGTAATTGTTCCCTAGTTACTGTTAGGCTTTCCTGATTAACGTAATTAGAAATCTTGAGCTAAAAGCATTTAATGTAGAACTGATGTCATCGTGCATGCCACATTGTTAGGCTTTCAACCAAGAAAAAAATTCAATCACTTCTTACCTTGTATGTTTTATGGTTTCCTTTGAAAGGAAAGACCTAGGACAATATACTCTCTGTATGCCTCCTGCAAAGACGGAAAAACTTGTATTTGACAGCCTGCTCCATTTGCAAAGTTGTTGCCACTAGTAATAATTGTTGCTCAAAATGCCTTCACAGCTGTGGTAAACGCCTCAGGGCCACTTTGGTCACCGCAGTGCATCACCCAGGTACTGCTGGGGCACAGCCTGCTAGCAGGGACAAATCCAAGGTGCACCACTTCAAGGAGCTCCTGAGGACAGTGGCTTACAAACACAAAACGTAGTTCTTTCTCCAGATCGTTTTCAATTTGAAGGTTATCTGAAGAACAGTTCTTCTTTATCATTCCCCACCAAGTTTGCATAAGTCAGAACATACAAGGTCACTGACTTCCTGTGAGCTTGAAGCTACAGGCAGGCCTTGCTGAGCAGAGAACAGTATTCAGCAAATGTTCTCCATGTCCCTTCTCAGAGTCCCTCTTTAATTAAAAAAAACTGCATAGCACTATTGGCAGGAGCTTTTCGTTTGATGAGGCTCTGCAACAGATCACTTCTCCATGAACTCTGAGTTCCTGGGAACCACTGCGGACCAGCTAACTGCAAAAATACACACCTAGCAGAAATCTGTAGAGAAAAGTCACTTATGTGCCGGGTAAGGGATTTTCTTCTGTTACTGATTGGTTTTTTCTGAGGTGGAGATATTTATTATAGCATACATTGGGGCTTTAGTACAAAGTGAATAATGAGTCAACTGTGTTTGAAAGCTGATAAGCTCCACACAGAGCACTACACTTCAAAATTACCAAATGCTTAGATATGCAAACAACCCCACTGAAGCCACTGAGATTTCTTTTATGTTTAATGCTAGGCAAACATCCAGTCCTAATTAACTAGGACACAGCTCCGTAGCAGAAAAGTAACTAATTTCAGAGGTTTTGGAAATTTTAGGTGGTTTCATGAGCAATTTGTGGCTATTTGGCCCTCTGTGTTAAGAAATAATAAATCTTACAGCTAAAAAGAGATATGTTTACTTGCAATCCAAAGTGATTCCTAAGAATATCTTCATTAAGACAAGAATTAACAGCAATTAATTGCAAATAGTATTGGAAAGCTCCCATAATAAATTTTTTTTCCAGAATATTCTCTCACACTGAAAGAAAAAGTAATATTCCCTCCATCCCTCAAACTTGTCAAGTAAGACTTATTTTCAGGAGTACTTCACACTGGAAAACTGTAAACTGGAGGCTTTGAGGCTTTAAGCACACAGAGAGGCTGAACAAATCATGACTGTGTTCTTCATTCCCCAGATGGCAAGCAGAGTTCTGCTAAAGCACACTGGGTAGCAGCTGCACATTAAACTTTTCTGGCAGCTGTGCTGACCACAGGTAAAAAATGACACAGACTCGAGCTTATGCTAAAGCCACAAGTTTATTACATTTCACATAGCAAAGCAGCATCTGGAGAAAGGACAGAGGGTGCTTCACATACCTATCAGTTTGGGATCCCTAAAGGAGACAGTGCTGGGTCTCTGCGTTTCATACCTCTCTCCTTTCTGTGAGATGTTCACTAGAGGACTGGATCAAGACATACCATGTTGGAAAGATTGTTGGTGAGAAGGTGGAAGAAGAGGGTCTCTTAGTACAGAAATGATGCCAGCTTCAGGGAGTTTTGCTTCTAAGGTGGATGAAATGCCAGTCTGTTGAGGGACCACATGGCAAAGCTGATGCTAAATACAATACTTCTGCTTAAAGGTGGTGTCCTAAAAGGTCATTTGTGGGCCACACACAAAGGTTTCACTTTAGGTACTGCTGTTGCAGAGAATAGGAAGTTGGAAATGTTGTATTTAATTGAATCCTGAAAAAGTTAAAAAAAGAAGCAAATGAGTTTAAAAACTTCTGAACCTAATCAGTTCAATCACTCAAAAAGTGGTGGCAACTGAACAGCCAGATTCCTCTTATTTCCTCATCATCACTCTCCATGGAAACTATTTCACAGGTCCAATGTGGAAAATTTTTTCCAACATAAAAAACCCAACCAAACCCTGTGAACATATTTTTCTCTTTTAATAAAGCTCTCACTGAGAAACTATACCAATAGCAGAAGAAAAGCTTGTAATTCTTTGGGCAAGGAAATACAGATGTAGTTTCCTTACAGCCCACCTGCTTCCTAGGGCTCTCCCTGGCATCCCTGACGATTACACCGTGTATTTCCTTCTACAGAAAGGAAACATCTCCTGATTCCAGGCCAACCACTACACATATACCAGTCAGAAGCTGCACTTTTTGGATGGTGCAGTACCTTGCGTGATCTGCCACTGTATTTTCATATTCCCTTTGTTTTCACCTCCCATCTCATCTCCCTGCAGGCTGGAAGTCAGGTAGGGTCACAGTCAGTTTTTATGAGATGGTCGTTGAGTGCCCAACAGGAATGCTACCGACCTCGAGCAGCTCCTTGGTGCTTTTTACTGCTGCTGTGCACCAAGGCCCGGCTGAAACAGGTCAGGGACGACGCACACCGCCCTGACAGCTGCGGATGGAGCATGGCCGAGGAAAAAATTGCTTTCCTTGCTTTACAGTTGCTTTGAAATTTCCGTTCAAAGGCACCCGAGAGGCACATAACGCCTTCCTGCGGGCTCTCTCCCCCACGCGAGCGAGAGCTTGAGGCCAAACTCTGACTACAAAGCGAAGCCCTTGAGGGCATTGGGGGTGGGGGAGGTCCGTCCGCCCCCATCGCCCCCGGGACCGGCCGGGGCGGCTCCCCCTGGGATCACCGCAGCGCAGCGGGTGCCTCCCTTCCCCCGGCCCTGACAGAAAGGCTGCGGGCAAACAGCTCCGCCACTGCCCCCGGGTGCCGAGCCGGGCCGGCGGAAAGGGCGGCCGAGGCGGGGGCATCGCGGCGCGGCCACATCAGCCTCCGCCTGCCCAGCGCCGGCGCTTGGCTGCTGAGCCGCACAGCGGCCCCCAGGAGGCGGCGGCGGCGGCCGGGGGACGCTGAGGAGGAGCCGCCTGCGCGGCCCAGC
>VZTI01002070.1:6725720-6755358 GCA_013397865.1 Struthidea cinerea | reverse complement strand
GGCTGCCCCGGCCCGCTCGCCCCCCGCGCCCCCGGCCGCCCCGGCGCGTCAGGGCAGCTGATGCTGACCCCCTCGGTGGCATCCGGGGGTGGCTGTGCCGTGTCTCTGGTGGGAGTCCAGAGTCCGCACTGTGCGACCTCTTAATAGTAAGCTCTGATTTTACACAAGAAAAAAAAAAAAAAGACAGGAAGTTAAATTGTTTTGTTCAGTTCTTCAACAGTATTTGCTACTAATGCAACTGTCAAAATTAGCCCATCCTATCTGAAACTGGACTCTTTCTAAATAAACAGTATTTGTTTACTATATTGGTTGATGAAAGCATCTCGGCTTGTGTAGGTGTGAGTTAACATCCAGCAGCAACTCATCTGTGACTTAGTCTAAGTATCTCAGGAAGACTTTTTTGGTATTTGAAGTATTACTTTGAGTCACCTGATTCCATTAACATGGCCAGCTGTTTAAAAAACTTCCTTTTACTGAGGCGGTTCTCATACAGTGCAGTATTTGTGTTCCACTTCTCAGTGCTGAAGAAATTCCACATCTTTAACATGTCAGATTTAATGTATAAGTAGCTGTCTCTGTAACCATGTAAGCTGATGGTGGCTCGTGTTTTAATAAACTTTTTCAGAAGCACAGAGAACTTGATTTTAGGATTCAAAATCACTTA
Source organism: Struthidea cinerea (assembly GCA_013397865.1). Classification (NCBI taxonomy): domain Eukaryota; kingdom Metazoa; phylum Chordata; class Aves; order Passeriformes; family Corcoracidae; genus Struthidea; species Struthidea cinerea. The sequence goes on along the minus strand of VZTI01002070.1, from coordinate 6,754,694 downwards.
GGCAGTTTAAAAATACAGTGACTATAGTCAATATAGTGACATTTATGTTCCTGTTGAGCTTTTAGAATATTGTTGATAGACTTGGTTTTAACATTGGTAGGTTCCACTAATTTATGGGATGTGTGTATGAATAATTTTTAATCAATCTTGTAGGTAGCAAGAAAATTACTTCTGGTGTGCATATACTATGTAATACACAGTATGTTAGGCAGATACTGTCCTAAACCAGTTTACTGTTTCTCTGCTCACTTTGAGGTGCAGTATCCTCATGGGATCCTGTGTTCTGTGCTGAACACACAATCTATTTTATTCATACATTTGGAAACTTTCACTTTGCTTTTCTTTAAATATTTTTTGAGACATTATGGCCCAGAGGGAAGGGCATATAATTTCTGACTTCCTGACCTGTACTGGCTTGAAATCAGGTGGTGCAGTTTTGTTCATTCTACACATTGCAAGATATGGTAATTAACTTGAAGGCTAAAATTGGTAAGTGGTAGTCAGTAAAGAGTTGGTATTTTATTGTTATTATTTTCTTATGTTGGTAACTGAGAGCAGTACTGAAGAGAAGCTTACTTAATTTTCTGTGAGCTGTACCGGGGAGATGGGTCCCTCTCTGCAAACTGCCCTGTTTTGGATTGTAATTTGTTCACATTATGCGAACGTCAGCTGTAGTAATGGATACATTGTTTTTTTGAGCAGTGTAAGGGCTGAAAAAACAGTTTTTAGGAGCTCGGCCAACTAGCCAGTCGTCATTTCATTTGGAAAGTAAATTTTGTTTTTTAAATTGTAAATGGACTGCTCACCTTCTGCTTGTGCTCCTTCAAAATTGCCTCTTTTTGAAAGAAATATGCAAAGTGTATTTGTATTTTACACGATATATTAACAAAACTAAACTGTACGTAGTTGTCTGTAGTATGAATTTTTTGAACTTTAATGGTGTCAAAGCCTATATAGCTGATGAGGGTGACTGACAGTCTGGCCTGGCCTGTGCTGCACGGGCTGTTAGCTCTTCCTGTATTAATTCCTGTTTAAACTAGAATATACTTTCCAAGGAAGGCTGGGGGCAAATTCAGTCTTGATTTGAATGCTTCCAATGATGGAAAATCCAGTGTCTTTTTTTTCTCTTTTTTTAACATCAAATCTCTTGCTGTTGATGCTTCTTTATTTAGAATCTGAATGTGCCCAGCTTCTGTTTTCAGCTTTATCATTTTCTCTACAAGATTTACAAATGCTTGAATCAAGGTATTAGATTTCGTGAGGATGGAGGATGCAAACAGGGATTTCTTCCATAGCTAGCTTGTAATCCTTGGCCAGTTTTCTTGCTCCCACTTTGATAGACTTTGATAAACAGCAGTTAAATTCCTGGAGTTTTCCTGTATGAAGACATGGTCTACAATTGTATAATGGGCTCCTCTCTGTACCGTTCTAAACCAGCGCATTTCTTAGAAACAATAAAAGCTTTTAGGGGAAAGGACTACTATTTTCATGCCAAGAAGCCTTTACTGATGCTTTCCTAGCATATTTGTTAGCTGGCAACTTGGTAGGGAGTCTTTTGTCAAAACAGTTTGGGGTTGCTGTAGGCCTCTAAGCGCTCTGAAGGCTGTGGAGGTTGTATCTGGTGCTGTGAGCTAAACTAGCAGTGGCCATTGCTCCTTCTCCTTTCCTGCTCCTCATCCCATGCTGTATGTACATCCCAGGAGTCTGCTCCAACACTTTTCAGGCCTGTTTTTAAGCTACAGTAAGTTGCTGAAATAGCAAAAAAAAATCACTGAATGGAAACAGCGGGGCCATTTCTCCAGTTCTAGGGAGTTGCAGTAGTTGAAAGTTTGCTCAGAGCTGATACAGAAGGTTGGGTGGGGTTGTATATTTGTGAGGGGGAGACTTTGACAAAGAAGGGTGGAAATATAAATGGGCAATGGAGGATCTGAGGCTTCTGGAGGCAGTTCTTCTGTTGGCTAGGTCCTTACTGTAGGTTGGCAGTGGATTTTGTGGTTTGCTCAAGGTTACTTGCTCTAAAAACTGAAACAAGTGTTAAACCCTATCAAAATAAGAAAAGAAGAAGATTGTTTAGGAGACTTCCAAAGTTTTAGTCATTTAACTGAACCCGACTTCAGAGGTAAAGCAATTTCATATCCACATTTAAGAACTGATGTTTTAAGCTGGATACTTTTATTTTGGATGCTTTCTTCAGAAACAGAGTTAATCTTACTAATTCTTGTTTTTTAACTGTGTCACAAATGATGTCAGAAAGTGCCTGAGCCTAAAAAATTTTCAAAACTTGGTCACAAGGAAGATGCAGTTTTGTAAATGTCTTTCTGTCATAGTTGCTTACAAAAGCCACTGATGAGATTGTCATTCTTCTATTTGTTCCTTTGTGATTTCTTTGGCCTTTCCTATTCTTTCCCCACTGGAGTTTGCCAAGTCCCAGCTTTACTCATGCCCTTTCTTTTGTTTTTGAGCTTCATTGAATAGGGAGAGGTAGAAATGTCAGGAAGCAATATGCTGGCTTTCAAACAACGTTCTCCCTACCTTAGCCTATTTTTAAACTTAATAATTATTTTAAAATGTAGTCAAGTCCTTTTGTTGAAAAGGCTGATGTTTTGCCATTTGTTAAGCCCTGATTTCAGAAGGAAGTGATGTTATTGAGAGAACTGGATAGGCTATGGGCAAGACAGTTCTTCTGGAACCTGTGCTGCTAACATGTGGTGAGAGTTTTAGTTTAGAAGTTGAAACTAGGAGCTGATTTATTGGAGTAACATCATTGATGTTGGTGACATTGCTTTCCCAAGAGAGGTATTTCATAAGGCAGCTGTTGATAAGCTTCGTGAAGTTATGCCCCTCTTATTGTCAGTGTTTTGTTTATAACTTTAGGTGCACTTGTATCCCACCATTATGTTCTTGATTGTTCAATGGCTTGTCTACTTTGAGGACTCATTTATCTGGTTCTGTTTTTAGGACTGGCCCTTTTTTGTGAGAGATGAAAGCTTAGACTGAAAATTCTGTTCTTTAAAAAAGATACAACTTAACAGTACTTCTAAAACAAGGAAATGCTGTTCAAGACTTTCTTGTCCATCTAATCATGTTGGATTTTCTCTTGTGAGCGTCACTGGTCAGGTATAGTTGAATTCAGCATGGTTCTTGTAGTTGTGGTGAGGGAAGGTCATGATTTACATATGAAAATTTCTGGCAGGGAATGGTAATAACACATTAGACTTAAGGATTATTATCCTTGAGTGTGTATTCTTCCTTTCATCTTTCTTTTTCATTCTCTATTGCTCTCAGCAGTATAAGGCTTCCCAAAGAAGTCCCACATTTTCCTTTATACCATCACAAATCTGTATGTTTGCATTATGAGTTGATCAGAAACAATTCTTTGTTCTGATTTGCAGCTGGGAAGTAAAGCACCCCTCTGTGCTAAACCCTCCAAAATACCCAGACTTTGTGTTCTGTTAATCTACATTTTGTATTGTCCTAACTTCGGAAGTAGACTCCTCTCATAAATCTCACCTTAAGGGAAGATTCAGTTAATAAATCTTAACACATCTGTGACTTGGGATGATCCTCTATTATGCAGATCACGTCATAATCCATTCAACATGTTCCATTATTTAAATTCAGCAAAACAAGACATAAAGAAAAAATGAGATCACAGTTGATCTGTATATGTAGGATGTGATGGAACAAAATTAATTAGGTGAAGTAACAATTTTGATTTTATGGTCTAATCATGTGAAGTGTTGTTTGGGTTTTCTCAGCTATTATTAAGTAGATGTGGGGATACTTCCTAGGTCTTTTTAGATTATTTTGGTTTGGTGGTTTGTTTTTTAGGGGGCAATGAGATAGCTAGAGAAGGTGAAAATGTTTGGTAATGCAATTAGCCACAGATTCCTGACCTATTGGAGGAGTGAGATGTTAAGATGAACGTGAGTACTGATACAGTCTTATTTTATGAAGACACAGGTTTTCTGTTCTTTTGTCTTTCTGTCAGGCCTTATGGTCTTTTAAAGGTTCAGTGATATGTGGTTTATATTACATTGCAGCAATTACCAGTCCAAGGCTTCTCATTCCTGTGCTGGAAAGGTGGAGAGCTGGTAAGATTCTGTGTGATGCTGTGCTTGAGTAATGATTCCTCTGACTCAGTTTTTCAAAGTTATTTTGAGCACCTAGGCATTGAGTCATCAGAGACTCATTACCAGAGGTCATCATTTAAAAACATGATTACAGCAGCTAAAGAGAAGGAAGTCTGGTATCAGATGTCATAAGCTACATCTAGTTTACAGAGTCAGGGTTTCAGATTTTCACTCTGATAGAATTTCTCTGTGTATTGATTTTATTTCAGCAATAAGGCTTTACAGTTAACTGTAGCTTCGTAAAAAAGTTTATTTTATTTCATTCTTTCAAGGTTTTCCTGTGAATTATCTTCCTCCTCAGATTTTCAGGTCTTGAAAAAACTCCTGGAAGAGTGTGTGGATATTCAATAAACTCCTCCTTATTTAATTAGGGCATCAGGCAAATTTCAGAGTTTACAGACATCACCAAGGTAAAAATCATTTGAGAATTTTGCCATTTCAAATATGTGGGTTCCCTCCTGTATTAAATTTACAAGCAATTGCAACACTGATGGTGTTGGAAGCAGTCTTGCAAAACATTTTAGAAGCAGGTAATAGAGAAGAGACTGTAAATAGTGGGAGTGATTTGTTTCAACCAGCCCTGCAGTAGGACAGATGAGCATTTAGGTATCTAGAATTATTTTAAGTAAATAGCTATTGCAGTGTTCAGCATTTAAAGCTAAACCTCTTCTATTTCAAGGCATGTTCCACAATTGCAATTTCGTCCAAATTCACTTGACGCTTCTCTGAGGGCTGAAAATCAGAGCTTTGCTTTTATTTTCTTTAGTTGTATTGCTGCTTTCTCAGCAGTTTATGATTGGAAAGGAGCTTCCCAAGTAACAGAAAGTTCAAACAACAGAGCAATCTTGTAGTAGTCCAAGAAGCAAAATTCAAGTGCTACTGAAGAGAAAAAAAAATGCGTATTGCTTACTGGAAAATTTAATTTAAACTCTGAGTCTTATCACTTTTTTTTCCCAAAACAGTCTTTATCTTTGAGCTTCGTATGGATAAGAAAAATGGATCTGTCAAAAAAAAAAAAAAAGGGCATTAAAGACCAGAATCATTTAACTTTGACAGGTAGTCATCTGTGAGACCCATAGTAAGGGGAGAAGGGCACAAGGGACAGCTCTTCTTGTAGGGAGCTGCCGTTATGCAGCCTGATCCAGCTGTTGTGTAGTTGCGAGGAGACATTCAGGACATGGCAAGGTATGAAGAGCACATGAGCCATCCTGGGCACTGCTGGTAACAGGGTGTGTGTGCTCACAGAAGTGTGCTGGGTAAAGTCAAACCAGCAACTCTGTGTGTGAACATGTTTTTTGTGGGTAAAAGCTCTATTTCCTCCTGTATTTTGGAGCAGCTCTTTCCCCTGGCCCTGCCCCTTAAAGGAAGCCACTATACAGGAGGGGTTTCCAATGTGCAAAATAGGTGGCTGGAAGGAGGAGGAGGTGGTGAGAAGGTAGGCAGTGCAGTTTGTGGGAGGTCTCTGGGGAGTCCAAGCGAAACAGCTGCTTCTGGGGAAAGGCAGCTATGTCTGACCTGGGGTTTCTGCAAGTGGGACATGCCCAGGTGAAATCATTCAGTCCCACTCTTGTAAAAAAGCAGGACTGGTGTAAAACTGGTTGATGGGTGTTATTTCTTACTACTTGTCGTTGAGTTACTGACTTCTGCTCTGAGTTGCCATCTGCTCCTCCTTGGCAAGGGAACTGTTGTGCTTTTATTTTGTGTATTCATATGGTATCTCTGTTTAAAAACAGTAGGTTTTGGACTTGCTTTTGGTTTTCCCAGCCTTCTGAGACTGCAGTTCTCAATGTTCAGAGCAAAAATAAGTTGTCATCTCAATTCAAGCAAAGTGTTTGCTTTCCTGGTTGATAGAACAAAATGGCTAATTTTCAAGATCAGCTATAAAAAATTGTCCTAGAATAGCTTTAAACTGTTTCTCTCTTCTGTATGAGGATTTTTTTTTCCACTACTGTGATTATATAAGTGGTTTCCAGAAGAAAGACAATTGATATAAGGCTATTACATTTATTGTTTCTCCTAGTTCTGATTTAAATTCAAGTGTTGCCTGGAGAGCCTGTACAATTAATCTTTCTGCAGCAGGAAGGCGATGACTGATGAGGTGCTTCACTTCACCCTATAGCTTCATCAGATTTGAGAGTGAAGCTTAAATGTTTTATTTCCTCCACTGCATTACTTCTTTTTTGGCGGGTCAGGGTTTAATTCAGTTACTGAATATTGCAATTACTTATGATAATATAATGTAATTAGTGCTTACCTAGTTACAGCACAGTTCTTTCAGCAGTACTGTAATTTCCTTCCTTAATAGCCCTATATTTTTCTTCTGAAAATTATTGCTTGTGGAATACAAAATTAAGCATCTTCCTTGTTGCAAATAACTAGACCACAGTCTTGGAAGTTCATATGAAGGTTGTTGAATTACAATGTTTTTATCAACAGCTCTGTCACATTCTGTCAAGCTGCCAAATTTTCTAGTAATTCATGAGGAAGCAGAAGTTCTAACTTTCTTTTCAGACTTTTTTGATGCTTTCTGTCACTGTAAAGGTTGCTGGTACAAGAAAAGTTTGTGAGGTGTCCTGTCAAACTTTAAATGTTGCATGACTTAATCCAGTTCTGTCATTCATGATCTCTTTTTTTTTGTTTGTTTGGTTGTTGTTTTTTTTTCTTTTTTGTTTTGTTTTGGGTTTTTTTGGTTTTTTGATGCATCTGTCCAGGCATTCTTTTTCTTCTTTTTTTTTTTCTTCTTTGTCTTAAAGTGGGATAGGCCTACACTGGTAGTGTGCACATTGCATTAAATTGCGGATCATTAATGTCCAGTTCAAGTGCTGGGTGTTCTCTGGCCAGGTCTAATGACTGAGCTTTGCTTATTTGAGCTGCCATTTATCATGAAATGAAATTTGTAACTTTACAGGGTCTTGTACTTTTCTATGCTGCCAGTAGAAAAGCCTAAAATAGCTGTAGGCTTGGATACTTTAGAACCCCAAAAATGTGAACCTTGGCCATTTCTAGAGTAAAGAAGCTTCATCTGATAAAATGGTAATGCATTTATGTTGGTGTAACAGTTTCCTCACTTGCGTTCATAAACTATAAGTAAACGTAGGCTTTCACAAAGTAGTGTTTCTAATAAGAAATAAGAGCTAACAAACCATTAGTGTATTGATTAATATTGGTTACTCAAGTAACAGAGAATTTAGCAGAATTCCATGTGGAGAGCTCATCCTGCTGCGTTTCAGATTCCTTCTCAGCTGCTTTCAGTGAGCGTGCTATTGAGCATGTGTTTTCCTATTAATATTGACCAGTGTTTGGGACTTCAGAGTAGTACAGCTATTCCATTCTGTATTTTATGGATGAAGTTTTATTTGAAGTAGCGTCATTTTAACATGCACTTAGTTTGCTTTGCCAGGTATTCATTTGCTTATAGAGTGGCCTGTGCATGTGGTACATTGAGATGCACAATTTATAAATAGTGTGCTGAGTCTGAAAGGGCTTGAAGTTCCCTAGATAACCTTAGCAAAACTTTGTCCCTCTCCAATTATTAGGATAATTACTAATTTTTTCTAATCTCTGCTCTTGTAGAGGCAGCACTATTGTGTGACTACAAGCTGTCTTAATGAGTAGGTCACAATGTGGCGATTTTTCTGGTGAATGCTGCTGGATTTTTCTGAAACCTTCACATCTTACTGGCTTTGTTCTTTGGGGACAGAACTGTGAGGGTGCAGTACTGGTGGCCCTAAAGTTTCAGGCAAACATCAGGGGACTTGGCACAGCAGGCTTGTGAAACATGCCATTAAATATTGGTTCAGCAAACAGTTGCAAGTGTTGCGGTTTGATTTCAGAGACACAGTAATGATAAATCTAGGCAGAGATTTTAATCACACTTGAAATAAATGCATCCTGCCTAACATCTGTAAATACAAACCTGTCCTGTACTTGCTGCAGTTATTACTTGCTGTAGTCGTGGTGAATCAGGAGTTAGTGTTCTCAAATTCGAAATTGTTGAGTCCCCAGTTTGTTTGAGGATCTGGAAAAGGTTGGTATTCAGAAAGGAAAACATGGGGAAGTCTGGGCACTTGGAGAAGTGCAGTAAATTGATTCTGAAAAACATCTGATATCACTGGAGCTCCTCATGGCAGAAGTTTTGCGGTACATTTTTAACTGAAAACTGGTTTATAAGTAATATTTTAAACAAGAAAAAAGCTTTTCAGGTGCTTAGCCCAGCTGAAAGCTGAGATGTGATTCAGGGGAGTATCTGAGTCAGTAGTTGGAAATATCTCTAAATCACATGGGTGTCTTGAATGTATTTCTGCAACTGAATTTCCCTTGCTTCAGTATTGCTTGGGTGCATGGAGATTCTGTTCTTGGGTCTGACAATACTCCATAAATAAGTCAGTATGAACACAGCAAAAGGTAACCAAGCACCTCTTTTAATAGTGCATGATAGTTATTCTGAAAATATCAGAATTTGAATGCTGCTTTTTTAAACCACTGAACTGCTTATAGATAAATCTCAGACTTTAACGTTTTTAAGCACTGTTGTAAATCTGGAAAACATCGCAGTTTCTCTTTGCTTTTTTTCATGCTCTGTGGCGTGGTTATCTACCCACCTGAGTTATAACTGCATGGAAAGAAGCTATAATTTGTTTAAACACCTTAAGATTTTAAGATCTGTTATATTCTAAGACTTTCAAGAGATCTTAGTCATATAACCATTTTAGACCTCATTCTGCATCAATGACTTTTAGTCCCAGATGCTTGAGCTGAACAAGAGGCCTCCCGTGTAGGAATTCACTTGAATACAAGTTCTTGACATGCATTCTGCCTGTAATGCTGTCCAGGAGCACATTTCAGTGGGCTTTGGGGTGTACTGATGTTTGCTTACAGGTAGACAGCTATAAAGAAAGTCATGTTCTGTGAATCAAAAAAAATGAGTGGGACTAGCTTGAACAGAGTTCAGGTGGTCTTTCATGACCAAGAAATGATTTTCAGCCAGACAGTGAAGTCCTGTGTGGTAGATCTGAAGAGCTAATCTGTCCTCACTGAGGAAAGCCCAAGTTGCGGAAGAGGGTAGTAAGCTACTGTCTTTATAACTACAGAAAACATTTTCAAGTCTCTTTAACGCTTTGAAAACTTGCCTAGACACTTCTTTCTTACACCCAGGCATTCTTTTTCTTCTTCAAGATAAGCTTATTATACTTTCATTCTAATTCTGGAAGGGCCAGTGGTTTAAACCACATGCATGTTGGTGGGAATTGAGTATTGCCTTGCTGTCCCTTACCCTATAAAGGCTTCAGACTTTGTATTTTGTACTTTTTGGAAACTCTTCATGTTTTGTTATCAATTCCAATATGAGATAGACCTTTTAATCCAGGGTGAATACTTAATTAAATACTTGCCTGAAATGTTGTAGGCACTTGCAGCTTCTGAGGCTGAAGAGATCTCCTTGTTCTGCATCTGTCTGCAAGCATGTTTTATTAGCAGGAAGAAATGATGCAAGTCCTTGTTTCTTAGCTTTTTGTCTGTGTTTAATTTGCTTCTAATGTGCTTATAGTCAGTATTGTTGACTTCAAATGATTGGCTGGAGGCTAGTGAGCCTATTTTAGAGTTGAAAAATTGCTCAGGGGAAAGTGAGCCAGTGGGTAAAGAGACATTTTTAATGTGAATTTGTAGACTAATGTGAGGATCCAGCAGTTACAGCTGGTGAGAGAACTTGCAGTAATGATACCTGAATATTGTGATCCCTCTTCATCCAGAAGTGGAGTTCTTTACTGAACTTAGTGTGACTTTTTGGATGAGTTTGCTTTAATTCTGATGTTGCTGAAAGCAAAACACAGTTGTATTGAAAAGAAATGTAATACTAAAGGGAGGTTTTAATTAAACAAGTGAATTTTATGTTTTGCTTATTGTTTAATAAAATCATAGTATAAAATGTTCCAGTTTCTTCAGACTAGTTTCTAGGCAGATGTTGAGCACACACACAAGAAGTGATGCCTAGCACTATACAAGCAATATACATTTTCTCGAGTTGCTCTGTATTAGTTAGAAGGATAAACATTGGTGTCTCTTCTTCATAGTAATAAATCTTTATCACTTTAACTGGCAGTTTCTAGTATAATGTATAATCTCTTGAATTCCCAAGGTGCTGTTTCTGTAGGAGTCTGTCTTAGAAGACAGTGTCCCTATTGTCCTCTTATGCTTCTATTGTCATTTTTTTATTTGTTCCTTGTCTCTTAGGAAAGCCTGTGAGAGGAACATGTTGATGTTTCTTTACCATAGGCAGGACAGAGTAGCTGCCTCTCCAGGCTGAGAGTCATAGGCACTTGAAGAGCCACTTGATATTTCTGCATAGGCTATCCAAATGCACACTTTGCCTTGCAGTCTGATAGAGGGACTAAAATGAAAAGGCATTTTTTGTCAATTCATAGCTCCAGATGTTTTCTTTATTAGTAATTTAAATGTTTTTTATACTTTCAAGGCCAGGCTGGATGGGGCTTTGAGCAGCCTGGTCTAGTGGAAGGTGTCCCTGCCTATGGCAGGGTGGTTGGAACAAGATGATCTTTAAGGTCCATCTAACCCAAACCATTCTATGATTCTGTGATTCAGTGTTGCAGATGGTGCAGTGAAAATCTCTTCAGACTTGGAGTACTTAGCTTTTGAACGAGCTTAGATTTCAGGATAAAGGGTAGGGAAATGATTAAATCTGCCTAAATGTTAGCCACTGTTGGAAGAAAGCCCGTATCCTCAGTCCTCTGAGGTGGGAAAGATGTGAGGGGCTCCTGTCTCTATTCCTGTATTTATACTGTTTTTCCGAGCATTTTGGACACCAGCTCTTTTAAACTTCTTGCAGTATTCTTTATAATATCCACAGTGGAACTTAGCATGTGTTTTGATCTGTGGAGAGCTTTTTAAAAGATGCATTGATTAGAACGTGGCAAGTTAAGTAGTCTGTTTGTGCATGGCGAGACAAAACAATGGCTAAGCTGTCATTTAGATACGTGCCTACCCTATGTCTTCCCTGGAACTTCAGTGTTGCAGTGAAGACAGCGAGGGGTTTAATGCTTCTGCTTCAGCTGATAACAAGTCAGATGCCTTGCACTTGTTCTAAGCAGTAAAATACCTAAAAACCAGTAGTTTTTTACAGACAGTAATCACAGGGCAAATTGCTGTGAAAGATCAAACAGTACAGAAAAAAAAAAGCAAAAATGATTTTAAGTTAATTGCCTGTTGTTTGCAGAGTATTGTCACTTTTTAAATTAAATGCTTCATTTTGAACCATTTTTTTGGATGTCATCAAAAGATACTGCTAATTTCTGACCTGATGTGTTTGCAGCTAGGTTTTTGTCTTTATTATTTTCTTTCTGCTTTCTCAATTTCTCTAATCCTGAGATCCCAACCTGTATCCCAGGTATGCTATTTGTGTTTTGTTCTCTTAGAACTGCCCTTGAGAATGAATATTTTATTTCTAAAAACAATATTTGTGGGAAAAAGTTATTCTGAAAAACACCTAATACAAGACATCTCACAAAAATGTATTAAAAAACCAAAACCAAACCCACATCTAAATAACCTATAGAAGAGAACTAATAAAACGAAGTTTGGGAAGAAAGAAATGCATTTTCCTCTTCTGTGCTTCCAGGTGTGATCAATATACTGCTTATCACTGTTTCACAAGCATTGGATTTCAAAGGCTTATACTTACTAGACCTATTGAAGAGTATATGTACTAACTGAAGAAGTTTTGTAGCAAACTGTTCTGACGTTTATTCATAACAGATGTGTTACTGGAGTTACTTGAGGTGACCAAAAGCCCTTTGTTGTTTATCCCAGCTAAAAGCTTAAGCTGCTGTCCTAGAAGAAAAGTTCATCTTGTTGACACAGTCATTTAAAACTTAAGGACTTGACTTGTTTAGAGCCGATGCTAATGGTTAACTTTTCTTTATTTTTAAATTTTTTAAAAAAATTTATTTTTGGCATTCTGCCAGGCTTCCCAATTTATGTTTTCTGCTCCTCCAGTGGGTGCAGATTTCAGAGAAACCTGCACTTATCTGCCTCATATACTTGCCAAAATACAGAAATACAGAATTTGATCCTCTTTCTGTGAATATGGGAACTGCTGCCACCAACGTAAGGTGTTGCCATCCTGCTGCTTTGATACAGCAGTTGTATTTCTGACAGTAGCACAAAGCAATTGAAACCTGTGAATCCCTGTCTCTTGACAAGAGCAGTGCAGGGTGGCTGAAGCACTGAACTGCTGAAGTGCTAACTGTGAAGAGGAATGTGTGCAGTTATGGGAATATCATGCTATGAAACTTCTATAGATATTTCCTTTGTACCACTGCCAGCTGATCAAGAAAAGCAGTTGTGGTACAAGTTTCCCAAATTGTAACACATGGTTGAAACAGATGAATCTATGGCGTAACACAAGATCTCTTTCTAATACCAATGAAGTCCTATGCACACCATTTTCAAAGGTGTGTACAATTTTTGAGTGGCTGCTCCAATTTTTGTGCTAGAAAGCATACTTTGATGCAGAACTGTTGTGTTGCAGTCAGGAAGTACAGCATTACAAAAACATTTTGCTTCAGAAGCGTGAACTTAAAGAAAAAGCAGTAGTCACTCTCTGTGGGTTGTTGATCATTGATCTCAAGGAAGGATTGGGCAGGGAAGCTGTTGTAAAAGCTGCTCTGAGCACAACTGATGTGCATTAGGTGTTAGCCTGTCTGCCTGTGGCTGGTGAGGAATACACAGGGGCTTTCACTGTCCTTCTCCATGGCAGAGCTAGCCTGCTACAGGGGAACTGCAATGCCGGTGAGTGTGGCCCTATGCACATCAGGATTGTTCAGTTTCGGAGTAAGGCGCTTTTCCATCTGAGCCCAGCCTTGAGTGAAACATCTTGGAAAAAGCAGAAAGATTCTTCTCATGAGAAATAGGTGTTTCTGTTGCTTTATCACCTCTTTCAAGATTCTGGGGGACATGTAGCAGGAGCGAGTGGATCAGGATGTCTGCAGAGATAGATCCTGGACACTCATCTAGTAACTTAGTGAAGTGACAATGTAACCTTTCATTGGAATTTTATTTTAATGACTTTTGCTAGACAACTTCCTTCTCACTTCATTTATGCTGAAGAGCTTTAACACTGACAGGTATAGTTGCATAGTCTCACGTCTGCTTTCAGAAATAAGTTGGCAAATGCTCTTGGTTTGTTGTTGTTGGGTTTTTTTCTTCCTTTTGGTTTTTAATATTACAGAAGTAAGAGGGAAGTACTCAACTCAGAAGTAATGGAAGAAAGCTAAGTCTGCTGCAGGCCTGCAGAGGAATAATACTTTCACTAATCTAGATACTGCCTTTCAGTGTGGGGAATCTTTGGTGTTTTAATATTCCTAGGCATGATTCTATGATAATTCTAAAAAGACAGTAATAATGATTGCTTGCAATGTGTAGAACTTCTTGATGTTGGGAGGCTTCACACTGTAGTAAGTCAGTAAATCTGTAAATTGGGAAACTGCAGTCCGGTTGTATAACTACAGCAGGTAGAACCAGCTCCATAACACTGAGAATTGCCAGTTTCCTTTTTATTTCCTTCTCTTTATTACAATCTAAATATCTATATCCATACTGCTGAAGAGCTAAGTTTACCTCTTACTGGTTTCCCCCATCTTGGACTTGTAGAGAAAACTGCTGCCTCCCTCTCCTTCCGGAGAAACTGCAATATGTGCCAGAGGTGCAGAGATGCTGGGGATCAGAGAGCCCTTTCCCTCTTGTCATGTGCTGTTGCAGGGTTCTGCTTAATCCATGCCAGCCTTTTCTCACATGAGGGAGCATGAGATGAACATCAGGATGTGTTCCAAACTCCCAGTGCAGGTGTTCTGCTGCCACCTGAGCAAAGAAAGCAGGGTTAGCAGGGCTTTTTTCTCAAAGGAACTGACAAAACAACTTCAGAATCCAGAACCATTTGTATCTTGGAGCAGAGGTGGTGGTGGGAGAGGGGAGATATACATGCAACCAGTAAAAGAAATTCATTTTCTTAGAGCTAATAGATTTGTTAATGGTTCTTTCTTGTTTTGCACGTTTGCAGTATTCTGTAAATGCAACAGTGGCCTTTATTCCACTAACAAAATATTTTAATTTCTGAAGGTCCTGTAAGTCTTGGACTGTTTGATCCTTTTGTATATGATCAGAAGTAAATATGAAACACAACAGTTACTGTAACAATTTTTTTTTTCTAAGCTGTGTTTTGAAGAAGTTATCTTTGTAGTGTTTATTCTGTGATCTGGAATTCATCGGAGATTCCCATTTTATGACTATTCAAAGTGTCCCTAAGCTTAGCTCTGATATTCAGTGTGTATATTGCAGTCCTCAGGAACTAAAATCCTTTTCTTGTTAAATGCTTTTTTCCATGCCCATTTGCAATTTTGCATGAGTTGCAAAGATCTATCTTTTTAAGTCCTATCTGCTACTTGGGCATAATAATATTTATGGCCAGTAAGAAGGAAAAAGCTTATTGGAAAGTCAAACCATTTTCCATTTTATAGTATTTTGGAACTGATTGTCAGAAATTTAAATAGGGTTGGGGCTGATGTATCTGCCCAGGGAAAGGCTAGGGGGTTTTCCATTGTTAACCATACACTTATTAGTGGAGAGAAAACATTTAGTCACTTAGTGTTACTTACTTCAGAATTGGTTGAGTTTATATTATTTCCCCCATTGAATCTCAGCAGTAGGAGGGTGGTGTTAAAGTTTACTTGCTAGAAGTTCTTACAGTCTTCATTTCCAGCCTAGGCAAGTGAGCCTAGAAATGCAAGTGAAATGGAGAGTACTGGCAGAAAAAGATGAGGAATGTATTTGACATGTCAATATACAAACCAGATTTCAGCTGTACCTCAAATTCTTAATGCTCTGTAATAATCCATTTCTGTAGCATTGCAAATATTTTTTTTCCAAGTTCTTAAACTGTAGTAAGCAAGGTTGGTTTGTAATTTTTTTCCCTGTCTTCTACTTTTTCTAACTTCTGGAACAGGGATCCAGAGCAGGTGAATAGGTGGACTTTGGCATAATGACTTTATTAAATTCTATGTATCTCTTGTTTTTTTTTCCTTCTCTACAAGCTGAATTACTTCCATTTTTTTTGTTCTGAGTAATTTTTATTTCACTGCTGTATCTGGAAAATCTAGTATTTGCATCTGTTCTTTTATTAGACAGAAATATATTTTACCTTTCCAGTCTGGTCATTACTGGGGATGTTTTGCCAGTTTTTCTGAAGGCTGATAAAATTTGTCTTTTGCCTTTGTGCTGGTAAACTCATCATTCCTGTGAATAGAAGCAAGAATTCAATACTATGGTATATTACTTGAAAAAGGCCAAGAAGACTCCCTGGTTAAGAAAGCTGCTTTCCCCTTGATTCAGATGCCCAGCATCTGAGTTAAATTGACTTGCAGAAAGTGGACAAATTTTGGTGACCTGCTGTAAAAAGGACATGTTCAACACCTCCATCTACTGCTGTTGAGGGAAGAACTCTGGAGAGTGGTGCTTTTTACACCTCTGCTTAAAATATTCTTGTAATTCAAAAGGTGTGTGCTGCTTCTCTTGAGTTTACTTGTGAAGGAAAGTAAGGCAGCTTATTTTTATATTTCCATGGAGGCCAGATGTCTGCTGGAAAGAAAGAAGTCAGTTTTGTTATTGAACACAGTTTTTGCCTCTTCATCTCGGTTTTGCATGGCATAATCTGTAAGTGCTGAAAGCCTCCATTCTAAGGGAAAAGTTTTCATGCAAGGGAGCATTCAGAGTGCTTAGGACACATGCTTTTCTGCAATGTTGTGCTGCTGTAGTGGAGAAGACCAAGTGTTTGATTTGTTGTGCGCATGGTTCGAGATTAGGTTTGTCAGCTGAATAGCTGAAACATGTGTGTTTTTTCTTAGATCTGTTTTTATTTGCACTGAAGTAAAGTATCTTTTGACTAGCCAGAAGTATTTCCACATGATACTAATGAAATTAAAATGTGGAGGTGAGAAGTACTGTTTTCCTCTGGTTTTATGTCAGAAGATGTGTCTAGTAACAACCTCCAGTATTGAAACATCACTTGATGGTGAATGTCTGTCTTTTGGTCTTTTTGTCTTTTTTTTTTTTCCTATCACATAGCTTACTTTCAACAGAAATTATTTTATTGTCTCTTTTGGCAGAAAATACTACTTTTTGTTTGTTTTTTTTTCTTCCCCTCACCCTCCAAGTACAAGAAGGAGCTCATTGCTGTACACTGAATGATGTTATTAGTAAAACCAAATGTTTCAAACACTTCTTTATGTAGTGTAGTAGCAGAGTCAGTGCACAGCAAAGCCTTTGTGTATCTAAACACTTAAAAATTAGGTTGGCTTTATTTTTCCCTCCCTCCTCATGCCAGATATAACAGACCTACTGTCACTGCTTGTTTCTGCATTTGCATAGTTCTTCCCATACAGAGTCTCAAAACATAATTTCACATATTACATTTTATGCACAGCAGTGCTTACTTACATCTGCAGTTACTTGTTTTTCTTTTTCTGAATTGCTTGCTGTATGAAATACTTCCCTTTACCCAAATTGGAGTTGGACTATGTCTTGTATTAAAAAAAAAAAAACAACAAACAAATTGAATTGTTTGCTAAAGTTTGAAACCTTTCCTTCTTCCCCTGGAAAAAGTTGTACATGTAATTCTGGACATGACAGAGAACAACCAGTCTTAAATCCTTGTGGTAAATTTTCTCCAACAAGCTCCACGTGAGATTTTTATGTTTTGAAGTTGTTGTTACTGTTGAGTTTGCAGTTCATATCGAGGAAATGTCAGCTTCGTATGTGCTGAGTTGCTCTTTGTGCATTCAGCCTTATCCCACTTACTGTTTCTGTAAGTTAAGGATAATTTGTGCTGATACTTCCTTCATGAAATCTTCTACATAAGCTGGAAGCCTCACTGTTATATTCTTTTCCACATACAGGCTCGTGTTATGTATGATTTTGCTGCTGAGCCTGGAAACAATGAGCTGACGGTCAGTGAAGGGGAGATCATCACAATCACCAACCCGGTAAGAAAACTGAGATGGAATCAACTTCAGTGCACTTTCCTGACCTACTTCTACCAGCAGATGGAAGAAAAATGGTGCTGGGTGACATTTGAAAGCCCTGGCTACCCTGCCCTGAAGAATTAGCAAAAAAACTGAATACAAAGAATTTTGTAATAAACTTGTGGAAACAAATGCAATGTTTTGGAGGATGGGGATTTCTCAAACTGTGCCCTCACACTTAAGAATGTGCTCGGCTTTGTTTTCCTCTAAACAGAGCTGAGAGACAAGGAAGAGGAGGGAACTAATGATGGTGATAGCCTTTACATCTGAATGCCTTGTCTTTTTCTGGTGTGCTTCATATTTCCCATTTTGTGTGTATGTAATCTTTCAGGTGCTTGCCACTTGCCATTTAAATGTGACATCCAGCTCACTTCTAGGTTTTGAGTTTCTTAGTCAATGACTTCAGCATTCCAAGTTTGTTGAAGAACTCACAACAAAAATTTGTTACTGAATTTGTGTGTCCTTTCATAATTAAAGAAATATGGACAAGGTATAGGGAAGAAAGTGACAATACTATCATAAGGCTATCAAGGTGTTAAATAAATAGGACTTTTGAGCACTGACATTTGATTTATGTGCACATTTTCAATTTCAGTGCACTTTAATTGTCATATATAATTCTTACCCTTGGTAACAAGGTATTAGTTGATTCTGCTTTGATTTTTGTGTAATGGTATGGTTTAGTGAATAGACGTGCCTTTTAAAACAAGTACAAACAAAAACTGCCTGATCTTGAAGACAGATTTTATTTATCTGCTTGTACAGAACACATGGATTCTGCAGAATAAACTTAATTCTTTGAAGATCCTAGTCATGTGTAATCCTGATAATTTTTAGTTTCACTGATCTTAAATACTTGAAGCAGATATTTAATAGAGCCAGCACCCTCTTGGGTAGTGTGCTGTGCTATTGCAGGGTAGCATTTTAAATAAAGTCGGGAGCTTAATGCCATTTCATAAAAGTAAGACTAAATATAAATAAATAGATCACCACTTTTAAGGCAGTTCTCACTAGCTCAATCTGTGGTTTAAGGCAGTATACTCAAAACGAAGTGAAACTTTATTTAATGCTGTCCATGATAAATTGCCACAAAGGTCTCGATCTTTTTTGGTATGATTAGATGGCAATAGCATAAGTCATGCAAGTCCACTGATGATTGCTTTTAAGTGTAGCAGTGCAAATACGACTTCTGGCTCAAGACGTCGTTGCTCTTGCAGTTTAACCAAGCTAGTTGAATTTATAATCTGAGATGTCTAGTTATTTTTGTGTTCTTGAGTATTAAGCTTCTAGGTATATAAGAAAAAATAAATGCAAGTTGTTATTTCACTAACTGCTTGATCTTTACTGCATAAAATCTTGAATACATAAGCAGGCTTCTCCTTACAAAGTGCAGGATTACATAAAATTTTGAAGTGAAAGAACAAAATTGGGAATAAACAAATACATCAATTAAAAAGCAAATTAAGAAAACCTAAAATTAAGTAGTCACTGTCTAACATATGTGTCTCCAGTTTTCATCTGTGAGCTATCTTGACATGCAGCTATGTGTTCCCTAAACAGCTTGATTTAAACGAGAGCTGGCTTATTCCAGATAATGTTGTCCTGGAGTTAACTTTGCTTAACTGCAAAGGTCTACAGAGCTGTCTTAGTGTACGTAGAATATGTGTTTAAAAAACCCCAAACAATATCAGGATGTCCCACTGAGATGAGAGCTGAACTGTTGTTAGTTCTTTCTAAACTAATAGCATAAGACTGCCACTGAAAAGAAATGTGAAGCAGAAAGAGTGTCTCCAGATCTTACATGGCATGTGGCTCTTTTAATCTTGAGAATAGCCTTAATATTTCTGTGGGTGGTAGCGCTCACTCATCACACATCTCTGCACCTTCAATAAATGAGGCAGAGGTTTTACAGATACTACTAACAGTTAAATTCTTTGAGTCTTGTTTCTTTATAGTCTATTGATTAAAATTAATTCTTTGAAACTGACATACTAATAGCTGTGTTGTTCTGCAGTCTGTGGCCAGACAGTTGACTGTGGTTTCATAAATGATCAAAAGTGGTGAAAAATCAATCATTTTTCCCCTTCATGCTTGTTAAAATCCGAAGTCCACAATAGCTGTGTAAAACCAGCACGGTCTGTGCTGTGTTTAAACGAGTATCTGCTGCTTCAGCAGCTTTGAGCAAGTTTGTTCCACAGTTTCGCAGTCATAACTGTGTTTTGAACATTGACAGCAAGACAGTGCTTCCTGCTGAGCATTTGACATTTGACAGCAAGACAGTGCTTCCTGCTGAGCTGTTTGAAGCATGTTGTGGGATCCATCTAGCAAAATTATTTTCTTTATTACTTCTTTTAGGATGTTGGTGGAGGCTGGTTAGAAGGAAAAAACAGCCAAGGCGAGAGAGGACTTGTTCCAACAGATTATGTTGAGGTAAGTGACTACACTGCTCTGCACTAAGAAAGCAGAACTACTGAAAAGGCCATCCTCTGGTTTGCTGACCAGACTGAAATGCTCAAACAGAAAGTTTGAAATACATAATCCCATTGTAGCAATTGTAGCTGGCCTTGGAAACTAGTGCAAACATACCATCCCAAGCTCCTGAGCTTCTTAGTGGTTTCCCAAGAAATGCAACAGGAAGTTGTCTATTGTTAGTGCTGCTGATCTGCAGAACATGAGTTGTTTTGAATCTTCTTTGGGTTTTGGGGGTCTCATAATCCAATAATTGGAGTTTTTTTCTGTCTGAAGATACAAATATGGAAATTAAATGAGTAATGCAAGTTTACACTGGTGTTGCTGTGGCAGATTTGCCATACACTCATAAATCTGGAATGGAGCCACATTTCTGGGGCCCAGGATATGGGTTACCACATCCAGGGACTACTCAGCTTCATCTGTTGTCTCTTCAGTGCATGTTCTGATTTTTGTTTAAAGACCAGTCGTATTGTTTTGGGGATGGAATGGGATCTCAGTGCTAAGACTGGACTCTCATTCACTCTTGGATGGCCCAGTGTCTGCATGTGTGCAGGTTGCCAGTTTGGTGGGTGAAGACCTCGGCTGTAATTCCTGCAGCCTCTTAAGGCATGTGCCTCTCTTCCTTCACCAATGTTTTGTTTATTAAAAAAACAAAAGGGGGAGCAGGGGGAGGGAAAGCAGGATCATGCTGGCTCACATGACCTTGTGTTTTTGCTTCAGTTGGTTAGCTCATGGTCTAGTAGCTTTTGGCTCTCTAAACTTACTGTCCCAAATCCGTCCTCTGAGCCCTGAGTTCCCAGTCTCCAGGCACTTATATTAACAACCTTTAATCCCTAAGGAATTTATTGATAGGTGTTCACTGCCACAACAATCTTTCATGTTGCAGTTATAAGGCAAACCAGTTCCACCTGGTGTGGAAGTAAATCCTCCAGAGTATCATGTCAGTTTCTTGTAAAAAATTCAATTGAATTTGAATTAAAAAAGGTTATATGCAAACATCTTAAAGTCTAGTGATATGAGTGTTAGGGTGATTATATATGATAAAGCATAATTTTGTTAGTTAAAGCATGAAACATCTCTCACAACCTTTTCCATTTCAGATTATAACCGAAGGTGCAAAAGATGGCATTAGCTGCGGTAACTCATTAGCTGACCAAGCCTTTTTTGATTCTCTTTCTTCAAATACAGCTCAGACCAACTCTGCTGCCAAAAGCAGTAATCAGGTATGTCTTGTGGTTTTTCGGGCACTGTGGGCATGGAAAGTTTGCTTGCTGTACTGTATTTGTGAACCTTCATGAAAGTACTAATTAAAGTAATTGCGTTTTCATTAGGGAACACTTTTGTTGAATATTAATGATGTGTGTGACTGCTCAGATACTGTCACTGCTGGAAAATTTAGTCTTAACACTTTCAGAAATGGAGCATTTTTATTCTTTCCAGTCTGCAGTGATATAAATCTGTTACTACTTCAGTCTCTGTAAGTGCACTCTTAGCAAATTTATTTTATTTTCAAGCTAATTGTTTTAGTATGCTGACCTTATTAAGGAACCAGAGCTTTCTTTTTTAATGTCTAATGCAATTAGGTGGTCTATACATCAGCAGCCAGAGTGAATGGATATATTTCTTTTTCAGAATTTGAGTAAGAGTGTTTTCTTGGATTAAAAAAGATGAAGCAAGTTCATGCATTTTCAGCTGGGGAAGAGGCTGACTTTGGTTTTGCTGCAAGAATATTTTTGTCCCTCTATTCCTAGCTTTTTGCTTGGTGCATCAGTTCATTAAGCAGCAAATATTTAGTTTCAGGTTAGATACCTGAGGACACATTATTATCTTAAACACAAGCTGTTTATTATGGTCTACAGACTGGTGCATGTCCCACATGTAGGAAGTTAAACATTTCAAAGTCCATAGGTCAACAGAAGTACAAAATCTGTGTTTTTCCAACAGCAGCATGCAAAGGTCTTTTGTGTTGGAAAGTAACTGCTTTACTTATGGTAACAGCTGGGGACACACACCTGGTTTGTTGGTCAGTTAAATATCAGTTATTAGTTTTCTTTTCACCACAGGACTTTGACATGAAGTGAGATCTTTTGAAAACTCTACATGGGACATTTTTGTGTGACACTGAACATAGTTGTTCATTGACTGTATAGTGTTTGATTTGTGCTTCCTTGTAGTCAGCTGGACAATGCCAGAGTTGTTATTCTGTGATCATGTGTTTTCACTAGAGGACTCCAAACCTCACTGTGACTGTCTCAATGTTCATTTTTTTAATTGATGGCTGGTTAATATGTAAGGCTAAGCACAGAACTCTTAAAATGCCTCATGAATTTTTCATGTCAGACTGAGCCAAAAGTATTGATTCTAGTCTAGTTTTCCCTCAGTAACAATTACACTAATTCGAGCACAGAGTGGGGAACCTCTTTTCTTCTGTGCTGTCTGTTACCCTTGCCCCATTTCTTTTCCTGCTGTAGTGTTTCTAGCAAAACTTTGCATCTGAGGAGGCTTGAGATATTTGCAGGAGCTACTTGCTGCCAAATCAGAGTACTGTTTCTCAGAGGAGAAACATAATTTGATCTAGGAAGAATTACTTACTAATGTAATACACAGCATATTTTGAATGGTGGTAGAGGTATCTGTCAGAGTTTGTTCTGGGCTTAACACAAGGTGCTTGTTCTTGGAGAAGGGAAGAAAAAAGGTCTTGCCTGTATAGAGGGAAAGGTTAAAATAAAGGTATCTGTTATATTCTAAATAGTAGAGAATTACTCTGGCAATCTAGTCTTGGAAGTTGCCTTTCTAGAGGAGTGAAATGCTTGAAAATATGGTCACTTTACACTGTAGTTTACAACAGTATACTGTCCCTGTAATACAAATATACAAATACCAATTTCAGGGTTTTTCATAGATTTTGGAAAAGAGTAACTTCAGGAAAACAGCTTGTCACATTTGCATCAATGCCCTACTCTTGTAAGTGTCCTGTTCCTCTCAGTTATCCTTTAAGTGCTGTGTGAGACAGCTGGGAGAACCACTGTACTATAGTACGTTATGGTAAAACTATATTGCTGACATGAATAGAAGAGGGAGAGAGAGGGAGGACAGTGTGCACCTGGATGCTGTCAAGGCTGTGCCAGATGCAGGGGAAGCAGATTTCATCAGGCTGGTGTCTTTGGGTCTTCAGTTTTCTGGTTTTTTTCATAGGAGGAACCATTCTGTTGTGTGGTCAGGATTTTATGTCAAAAGTTATTTTCATTTTCTCAAGTTTTTTTTCTTTAACTGAGTTCAGTAACTGCTGTTTGGTTATATGTATTTTCTAGAAAATTGGAGGTCTTGATTTGAAGATTGGTTTCCTCAGCTTCTGACATATATCTGGTAGTTTTTTCTAGTGGCTTATTGCTAATGGGATTTTAATTTGTATACTAAGCAGTCTGGAAGCAGTTCTGTTTTCCACTTTAGGCTGCTAGGCCTTTCTCCCAGATCAGAGAGCTCTCTAGTGCAGGCATTTTCTCCTTGCAGAAATTCTGTGGCTAATTGTCTTCTTAATTAAGAAATTCTGTCCATTCATTCTGTCTGTCTAGTGCAAGACCCCTTTTTCTTGCTCTCAGGAAAAACAGCAAGCTTCCTTCTGCAGTGACTTTGATCCAGTGATGTGTCTGTGAAGCGCGTGCATTGCTGCTGCGTACATTGATCGCATGGTGTCAAATGGGTTTGACATTGCTGCGCTGGCGTAGAAACACCTGATAGAGTGAAGGATCACATTGGTTCCAGTAATACTGCATCAGGAGGTCAGGCTGAGTCGCTCATCCCCTGCATACTCACATCTCTCTTTGAGCCACTTCCAATAAGAATACAATCTTCTACTTTGTGGGTGTGGCCCTTCTTCCTAGCTGTATTACTCTGAATTTGGTTGCGATAACATTTATGTTTTTCAACAAGAAAAAGCTTGAGTTTTTGCTTGAGTTCAGATGCACAGTTGCAACCAACTGACAGTCTGTTCAAGTGCTTTAATGACTGACTAGGTCAATATACAAAGCTTTTAATCTTAAACTGAGCTCATGTTCAGGCTATGGAGAGTTAAGACAAATTATGTGTCAATGTAAGTGAAATAGATGCTGGAGGTGGCACAGTAGTGGAAACTAAAATGTTTGTGGATATATTAGTCTAATAGACTGAACAAGAAATAGCAGCATTCCTAAATGCTGACATTTGATGGTATCATATTTTGCGGTAACACGGGGGGAGGTTGCAAGTTTATTACAAGAAATCTTTATAAAAGCAATTCTAAATAAACACGATGTTTTAGGATTTTTTCTTGCTATGATTGTATTGAAGAAATTGCTTTCTATAAACATTGTCAGTCTAACATACACATAGTTACACAACACCCCCACTCCCCGATTCAGTAAGTCAGAAGATGTTTTAATTCTTAGAATTCCTTCCATTCTTCTAACAGCAAGTAAAAAAAACCCAAAAACAAACCAGGTTGTTGTGTAGTCTTTCAGTACCAAGCTTTATTAAAAATAATAGATCTGGCTGAGTTGAAGTGGGAGTGTGGTGCCTTTTCCTTTTCTAATTTTAGGAGACCAGTTAAACCACAGTGTTGTGGTTTAACCCTGGTAGGCAGCTCAACTCACTCAGCAGCTTATTACCCCCTCAAAGGAATGGGGGAGAGAATCAGAAGGGTAAACATGGGGAATATCTTGGGTTGAGATAAAGACAGCATAATAGGTAAAGCAAAAGCTTCACATGCAGGCAAAGCAAAATAAGGAATTCATTCACTGCTTCCCATGGGCAGTCAGGTGTTCAGCATTTCCAGGAAAGCAGAGTCCCATTGTGTGTAACCATTACTTGAGAAGTCAAATGCTCTCTCAAACAACTCTCCTCCTTCTTCCCACAGCCCTTTTTGCTTTCCAGTCAAACAAGAGAGTTTTGGTTTCCTACTCTGGAAACCATAACTTTTTGGTGTTAATAAAATATCATTGACTCAAACACTGCCCTACTCCCTGTCTGTTTTCCTAAGAAGGTTTTTGTTGTTGTTCAGTAAATAATCTCCTTAAAAGTAATTAAAAAGTAATTATTAAAAGCAGTTTCTTTTCCTTCCTTTTCTTCACTGAGAAAGACTCAGTAATCACAGCAACACTTTGATATTGTACTCTGCCTGGGTTTGCCACAGATGTAAAGTAGAAAAGGGGCACAGAAATACTTCCTAAGGGGAAGAGAAGAATTCCACCTGACCCTTGGCAGTTCACTCTCTCCATCTCATTCCTTGCATCAGCCATGTCCCAGCAATGGCTGCCTTTTGAAGCTGCTCTTTTAAAGAGCTTTCTGAGAAGATGCTGGGGACATCAAGCAATCAGAGGAAGCAGTGAAGCTAATTAAATACAAAATGAGGGAAAAAATTGACTCAAGGTGACTACACACTTAAAAGAAGATAAGCAGATAGGAGAATTTAATGTTGCATCTGCCCATAACATTTGTGGTTTAATGTATGAAAAAAATTATTCAAACAAATACAATATAAGGAAGTCGAGGATGGAGGCTGTTCCTTGGCTCTTGTATGAGTCTCATCCTGTTTTGACCTGGTAGCCCTTGGACAGAGAGAGCAGAGGGAATGAGAAATCTTTCTTCTCTGTCAATGTACCGTTCCTTTGAGCAGCAATGCAGGGTGCTAATTTTAGACTGTCATTGGGAACAGCCAGTGAGTAAGTATATCAGCACTCATGCTATTTCTATTTGTTAGAGTTGCGCATCTATGTCTGTTTTAAAGTAAGTTACCTGTAGACTCTCTTGGTATTGGAATAATACTGGCAATAATGGCACTGAAATGAATGTAAGTTTTGTCAGGTTAAACCAAGTGAACCTGACAAATACAGTGAACAAAAAAACTGTGATTTTGATGAAAAATGCGTAATGTGTTTTTCTCTTAGAGTATTTCTTTGCTGAGTTTCTTCCAGGGGCTGTAGCAATAAAGGCTATTCTGTTTCAGACTTTTAGATAGTGCTTCTCATTGCAGTTGGCCAAGGGGTTATATTAGCTTGATGGCATTTGGAGTCTTCATAATTTAAGTATGTATGGAAATACAATCATTAATGTAAAATTCTTTCTGAGTTGTCTCCTCCAGCTGGGTTGGTTTGGGTTTTTTTGTGGTGGTCAAGATTAGTGCTTCTCTAGTCACAGATGTATTTGCATTTATTTTGATTATGTTTCAGGTTGAGAGGCTGCTGTTATAACAGCCATGATCTCTCTTCCCCTATTCTGAACCACAACTTGTGGTGTTTTTTTCATTTATCTAACTTAAAATGCTTTAAAAGTTGTGAACAAACATCAGCTCTCTTTTAATGATAGTGTTTATCTGAATTATTTAGATTTTGTTACAATTATATTGGCCCAAGCTAGTTCTTCTTATTAAGAAGTTAAAACACTCTCTGTACAGTAATTTCAGTAGTGGTCTGTAAGCAGACTGTATGTACAATTAGCCACAATGTAGTCCAGCTGTTTGCAGTCTGTGTAAGCAGCAGTCTTGAACATAGGATAGAACTGCTATAAATTTTAGTATACTATATTTTAATTTGTATGGTTTCTCCTCCCTTCCTTCTAGAGCTCAGTATAGCCTTTTTTCTTTCTTTTTTCCCCCCTCTCTGCAGAATAGAAAGCTAGTATTAAAAATGTATAAATGAGAATAAATTGAAGTACTGCCTGTCTGTTTCAGGGTGGAAGTGGATCACAGCTACATTGACGTAAGAGCTGTATATGTGGCTTCCCTATATTTAAGATATAAAAATAGTTCTTGTACCTAACCATAAGTTGCATTTGTAGAGGAGTTTGTTCCCTTTTCTTGACACTGATTCTCTAATCACTGCCAAGTCTACTCCATGAAGATGACTGTACAGCTCTTCTTAGTGTGGGATAAAATACGTATCCTGAGAGTTTGCATTTTTGTGAATGACAGATTTTTCTGTTAATTCCTTTTGACCCTAGAGAATCCACATGTTTTGTGTCTTCAGTTGTGTTGTGGGCAGAGCAGCAAGGCCCCTTGGGTGGGTACAGGAAGCATTTAACACAAACCTCTCGTGTGTGTATTGTTTTATCCTGTGGTAAGAGTGAAATCCCTTTGGATAGTTTCTCTCTTGGAAGAAAAGTAAGATAAGTGGACTCTTATGTGTGCAAAACCCTTTCTCTTCAGAAAGCTGTGGGACTTATGTATAGACAAGATGAATAAGTAGCAGTGAAAACACATAGTTTGATGTGCAGGAACTGAGGGAACTCAAGTTACCTGGTATGTAGACACAAGTTGTTGAGCATGCATAAGGAGAACACTAAGGAAGCTGTTCCCAAAATTTTACTTCATGTATTTCAGGCTTTTTGCAATGGAGTGCTGGAAAGGCAAATTGTCATTGTTAAATTTACATACCGTAACTCCCACTCCCCCTCCCTGAATTGCTGTGAGCAGCAATGAATGCTAAGATTGAAGAAAATAAATATAATGCTCCTATTAAGAGTGCAGTATTCTACTTATGTGGAAGTTCTGACATGCATGTTATTAAATTCCTGTAACAGCATTTCTGTTCTCTGATGATTCTGTGAGTGTGGTAAAGCAGAAGTATCATCACAGGAAATGTAACTCACTTGTACTTGACTGAGTCCAGTTTGTCTTGTTAAACCAGTATGCTAAACTATCATATGAAATATGCAGGTAGGTTCACCATGGGAGTTACAATTAAAATTGTAATTTCTAGTTCCTGTTACAGATAATGACACTATAAAATCCTCTATTGCTATGTGTGATTTGAAAGCAACTCTTTCCCCTCCACCATCTCAACCACAATATTGCATTCCGACTGGTAACAGGAATTTGTGACCAACTTGCATTTAAGCAAAGTACAAGGCAATGGCTTCTCTACAGTACTGGAAACAGTGCCTTTCTTGCTTTGAAATGAATCACATTCACATATTAAAAAATAACCATCCAACATGTGACAGTGATTGTATCAATTCCAGTTATGAGTTGTCTTGAGTTTTTTTGTTGATGACCCAGTGGAATGCAAAGGTTTAGGCAGGAAGTTGTTAAACTGCTGTAATACTGTGATCACTCCTTGCCTTCATTTGCACCCATACCCTCAGGCAAAATCTGACTATTGAAATAGTTTTCCACAATTTACAGTGTTGGTATGCTTTTTTTCCTTGTACGGTTCACAGAATCGCAGAATAGGAAGGTTGGAAGGGACCACAGTGGATCATCTGGTCCAACCTCCCAGCTCAAGTAGGGCTATCCTAGAGCACATGGCACAGGACTGTGTCCAGACGGTTCTTGACTATCTCCAGTGAGGAAAACTCCACAACCTCTCTGGGCAATCTGTTCTGGTGCTTGGTAACCCACACAGTAAAGAAATCCTTCCTCCCACTCAGGTGGAACTTCCCATGCACCAGTTTCTGCTCATTGTTCCTTGTCCTATTGCTCAGCACCACCGAGCAGAGCCTGGCTCCATCCTCTTGACACTCTCCCTTCAGATACTCATAGACATTGATGAGGTCTCCTCAGTTGTCTCTTCTCACAAGGCTGAACAGGCCCAGCCTTTCCACATAAGAGAGATACTCTGGTCCCTTAATCAACTTTGTAGCCCTCCTTTGGATCTGCTCCAAGGGCTCCATGTCTCTTGTGCTGAGGATCCCAACACTGGACACAGCACTCCAGATGAGGCCTCACCAGGACTGAGTAGAGGGGCAGGATCACCTCCCTCTACCTGTTGGCAGTGCTCTTCCTAATGCACCTAGGATATCATTGGCCTTCTTGGCCACCAGGACACACTGCTGGCTCATGGACAGCTTGTTGTCCACCAGGACCCCCAGGTCCTTCTCTGCAGAGCTGCTTCCCAGCAGGTCAGCCCCCAGCCTGTGCTGGTGCCTGGGGTTATTCTTCCCCAGGTCTCTGCACTACCTTTGTTTTCATTTGACTTCTTATTTCATTGAGGTAGTCTTGTGGTCTAGTTTGGCACTGGCAGTATAAAGAATGTTATAACTTGCTAATAGTGACAATCTTGTCAACCCTCCTGTGAGCATTTCTGCTAACTTGCACACTCACAGTGCCATGTGGCACACGTGTTGCACAGCCCCCTGCACCACAGCAGGGGGCTTACTGCAATGAGTAGTTTCCTTCCTGGGTGTTTTTGTTTTGTTTTTTTTTGTTCACTGAGCACTTCTTTTAAAGTGGAATCATGGGCATTTGTAATTGAAAGTGATAAACTGAAAATAGCCAGTAATACTCTTCAATTCCTCAAAAACAAAAAAAAAAA
>VZTI01002070.1:6687695-6725667 GCA_013397865.1 Struthidea cinerea | reverse complement strand
AAAAAA
Source organism: Struthidea cinerea (assembly GCA_013397865.1). NCBI lineage: Eukaryota > Metazoa > Chordata > Aves > Passeriformes > Corcoracidae > Struthidea > Struthidea cinerea. Next base: position 6,725,661 of record VZTI01002070.1, on the reverse strand, counting down.
AAAAAAAAAAAAAAAGGCAACCAGGGAAACTGCTCTCCTCTGTTTCCAGACAAAAATAGAGTGTTTTTCCCAAAAAGAAAGGATAATCTTTGTAGCTTGATCCTGGGATGTCTAGAGAACATCAAAGAGGAGCAGGGAGCCTTTCTTTTCTTTCTGGCATTGCTGTGATTGCTACTTGGAAAACTGTCTGAAATTTCTCATCTGTGTTTCAATAAGAAACCATTGAGAATTGAAGTCAGCTTAAGAGAAGACAAGGATATAAAGAAGTGACATGATTGCCATTTACACGTGCAGATGTGAGTAACAAAAACAGAAGCCCGAGAGAACTCCGTTGAATAAATTATATAGGATTTTTAGTGTCTGAAAGTTGAAACTAAGCAAACTTTAATTAAAAAAAAAATTCCTTGAAGCAGTCAGGGTGACAATAGATGTTTTCCCTCCCCTCATCCTATCACTGAGTATTCTTTACTCAAGTCTGAATTATGTATCTTTCTAAAACACCAGTCTGTACTTCAAAGATGGATTTTTTTGAGCTGAATCAGGAGATGATAGAAATTGTGTGCCTGCACTGTGCACAAGCAATGCAGCCCCTAGTCCAGTTTGGTTATGAATAACCTTACAGGTAAGGAAATGGGATTGGAAGCAGGAAAAGAACACAAAACTAAATGCTCTGCTGTTCATAGAAGTGTCTCAGTTTGTCCACTGGTGGTTTAGATTTATTTCCTGCTGAAAACAAGGAGTGTCCAGTGGGTGTGTCTTGGCTTTGTGTGGTTTGTGAGCAGGCAAAGCCCAGCTCCTGTGCAGAGACTAAGTTATGAAGGGGGCAGTGGGGCTGATAGTGGAGGTGTTGGACAATGGTTTCCTCTGGAAGGAACTGAGAAGAACTGGGTTCCTAGGACAGCATTGCTACAGCTTCCTTGCCAGCTGCTTCTGGAGGTCATGTAGCTTTCAGTTATTTATCTGCAGGAGCATTCTAGTATGTAAGTCCATAAAGTTGGTTATTCTTTAAAATCTAGCCCATCTCCACTTTTCCTAGAGGATTTCTTTAAGGAGGTTTATGTTGTGCTATAGAAAAGAGGGCCTTCCTTCAGATGTGAAAGAAATGCCCTGGACCACATTGCTAAGGTAATGATTTACCAAGAAGAAAGCTTAGCCATAAAGTATCGTGGGTAAGGCCAGCTGCTTCAGTTATCTGCTAATGTGCACACTTGTTCTATCTTAAATACAGCACAGTGAATGCAGTTCTGGGATTGCTGCAGAGTAGGCTTTTAGCCCTTCATCTTCCTTCCTGGAGAAAAACACTTATTTTTTAAGGTGTCTGTCTATATACTTACTTAGTTGCTTGGGGTTTTTTTAATGTATCTTTCAGAGACTGTTATCCAAAGAACTTAAGTTTAGTGTAATGTCTGAGTATGCTCAAGGCTTTGTTTCCATGCAGGTAACTAAGGCAGCTATAAAACTGGAGAGGTATGTTCATTCCTGTGAGCTGTTCAGCTGAGTCACCTTGACTTTTCTTGTGTTTTCTGCCGTTGCTTTATGCTGTCTGTCTCTTTTAAACCCCTCTTCAAGAGCATAACACTTCTCAATGCAGCTTTGGCTGTCCTGAACTTTCCTTGATCTGATCAGGCTTTCTTCTGCTACTCACTGCTTCAGCATGGCTTCTGTGTCTGAGTAGATTTCAAGGTGTATTTCTTACAGTTGGAGGTCATTATTTTTGATGGCACAGTTACCTAGTTCTTTTTGGGTACTTAAATTAGTTTTACCATCTGAACATTGTGTTTGTTTTGGCTTTTATCCCTCACGGCTAGAATGGATCTATTTGTCCATCAGGAGCATGTGTTATTATGAGAAAGGAGTCTGCCAGAGACAGATTAGTCGGCCAAGAGATCAAATAAAGATTTTTAGCCCGGGCAGAGAGACACCTCAGTACTATATCTTAGCTTTACTGTCTGTAGCTTTGAATTCTCTGGAAAACAGCAAATATGTCACTTCTCCTATTTAATTCGTGATTCATTTGGTAAAGATACTGACATTCCACTTCCAAGCTGAGGATTTTTCTGCTGTGATGGAATTTTTTCTCATTCAACTACTATTAGATCTTTAAAAACATACTAGACTTCTCTTCCCATCCCCCAGGCTCCACCAGTAATGTTCTGTTTCTGTAGTGAGTTTGCATCTGCCCTTAGTGGAGTCCTCTTACAACATTCAGTAATGGCTCCCTCTGTTGTCTGCTCCCGATATAGCCCTTTTGTCTTTTCTCCTAGGACAGCAGGAATGAGCAAGTCCCTAGTAGTCTGTAAAAGGGAAAATCAGCTGCTTTTTAGGAGTTTATCCTTGAATTTAATCTCAGTGTACTTGTTTGATGTTACCTTGGGGAGCAAAGAGATGCAGTGCTTCATTTGAAGGCTGATTAGTTTCTTAGTTGTGTGGTGTGGCATTTCTTTTTGTTTGCATTTGAGATGGCTTGAATACTTGGATATTAGGTCTGCCGTATCAAATTATATTGACTAAATATCAGCTTGTTGCAAGGACTCTTCACCTTTTTTGTGATGACTGAGGAAAGATCAGAGGATTATCAATTTCAGTTACAGAAAACTAAAGCTGTAAGAACATGGCACTTAATGACTTGCAAAATACTTGATGGTTTAATTAGAGTTTATTCAACCAGAGCTAGGCCAAATAAATTGCTTCTTGTATGGAGATTGTCAGCTGCTGAGATCCACAGAACTACTCACTGGAGCTGAGATTACCCTTTTAATAACTGGTATGTCTTTATTTGGTCCTCCTTGATGCTCTAGAACCTTGAGGAGGATGCCAGGCCTGATTCCTGAGCCCTTCTCCATTTTTACTGATGGTTGACTACTGCTTAGGAGTGTCCACAGTGTGTGTGCATGTAGGAAAATGTTTCAAGAAAGTTGAACGGAGTCCTGTAAGTGCTCTTTGAAAGTTGTCGTCTATATATATAGATTCCTAAGCCCTCTTAGGAATCTTCCCCCCGCTTCAGAAAGAAATACGGACCTTTTGGCTGAAAGGAACCAAGTGGAAAGTAGTATATTCCACCCCTCTTATAGCCTATAGATGATACACCTAGGAGCAAGAGCTTATCCCACAGCTTTCTTGGACACCTCAGAAGTAAAATTTTCTGATTTGAAGAGTGCTTCCGTATAGGTACATAGAAATAAGACATCTGAGAGCACAATTTAAGTAATACAATTCCCTTTGCTGTACAGCATCTGTGTATATCAGCATTTGTCTGCAAGTTTGAGGATTGTCCTTGACAGTCATTCTTTAGTAGTGTTAATATTATTGCCTTCCTCTTTTTTTGCAGCAGATTTTAAGGTTTCTTTGCCATTTACTCATGTACCAGATTTCACATGAACTACTACAGAAAAGAGGAAAACTTTACTCAGTCTTTTGGCAATCATCCCACTTCTGGACTTTCATTTGCTAGTGCTCAGCACAGCATATATTGCAGAAGTATAGGTATATAGTATTATGCAAACTAGTCTTTTCTAGTTAGAAATTCTCCAAGTTCTGTTAGAAGCACACATGCTTTTCCATGTGGTTGGGCCCCAGCCCTGTGTGTTTTCATTTAGCAAAGAATGGACTCTGACTAATGCCATCTATGGTTATGTCTCTTTACATAAACTCATACCAGGTGAACATCATAGGAAGAGAGCAGACTGGTATAAGCTACCAGCAACTTCTTTGTAATTTGCTCAAAGTAGCACTGTGTTATCAGCTATCCAAGAATATTGCTCCCTCAGAGAGTAGTGTTCTTGTGTCAGTTTCATCCTCAAAAAAAAAACTGACAAAACCCCAAGCTATCACTGTAGAAGCTGTCCACGTAATCTGCCTCTCTCTGTCAATTCCTAGAGACCCACTGACACTTGTGAGTCTTCTGAATAGTGATTTTTCTCCTCAGCTTGGGGGCTTGGTCTTAATTTCCAGATCCCGGGGATTGTGAACTTAAAGATATAAAGGTGTTATATGATATCAGCATCATTTTTGAGTCTTTATGGTTTGATAGTGTCTGTGAAATCCGACTTTATTTGAGGAAAAACTGAAGGGAGAGTTCTTATTCGTAAGTAGAATATCAAAGTTAAAATGAGAGGAGAGAATATTTAGTGGAGAAAATTGGGATGTGGAGTAGCTGTACCTTTTTTGTATAAGAAGCTTTTTTGCAGATAATTTAGTTTTTAGTGGGAGTTTTATTAAATTTCCTGTGTTGGCAAATGTTCTAGGATACATGTAAATGTTGTAGTCTAATAGTAATTAATTTATATAAGGCACTTCTTTTATATGATTCCTTGTGATAAAAATAATGCACCAGCATCAGTAGGATTTGAGACTTCTTTTTACAAAACTCAGTTTCTCCCTCTTCTGAACAAGACAAGCCTTCTCAGCTTTATTTGCTTTCCTTCCTCTTCTGTTTCTTCCTCCTACACTTTGGGTGTGTGGGTTTCGATATGTGTGCAGTTTTTTCTTTCTGCCAGCAAGTCTGTGCACTAAGTGTGTGGAGTAGACTACACTTAACTAGTCAATATGTTTTCCAAGTGTAGTGTTAAAATCATGGAGCTGAGCGGGATGCTGAGCTATCTATTAAGCCAGGACGAACTTGACAAATGCAGTAGTTAGAGACATGTCTGCTCTGCACTCCTTCACTGAGGTTTCCACCTCCACAACAGCATCAGCACAAGGGGGTGTGTGAGTACCTTCCCCACAAGCTTATGCTGAGAGGGTAGGTCTACATGGAGATACCAGACTGTTCCTGGCAGATGTGTTTTCTTCCCCCATCTTCACTGTGAATGAGTTAAGCTCTGGCAGGGAAGCTCAGCAGGTTAGGCTTTAACTCCCTAACTGCCACACCAGTAGTGATGATGTGAGTAGGCAATTTATAATTTGCTTTTAGTAAAGCAACTAATCTGAGTTTGATAAAGTATTTGCAATAACCTAATTCTTGACTTCTGAGTTCCGATTTTAAATGCGCTAATTAGCGCATGGCTTTAAGTAATTAATAGTTCACAAGTACCATACTTATTAAGGTGTCAGTGTAAAATAATTACCATGGGTAAGATTTCTTCCTAACACTGTTGCAACAAATAATTTAATTTCCCTGAGGAGAAGCACTCTTGTTAATATGTATTGGTGTCACATTTCTGGAAAGCTGATCAGTTCTTCCAGGTGCTTGCTGCATGTAAGAGTTCTGTAGCTGGACATGCAAGATTCGGCAGCTGCTTCTAAATCAATCAAGTGAAGTGCTGAATGCAAACTCAGCCTACCAGCAGCAGATCAAAGACTTCAAGAAGAAAGTGCAACGTGGTTGTTGTTCAGTTCTTCAGCAATTCTTCTTTACTTTTGTCTTTATACAATGTAGGCAAGCATTGCCAATGATCCTTGGTCCAGCTGGAACGTTGGGAAGTCTGGGAACTGGGATAATGGAAATGCTGTTGACAGCTGGGCAACGAAACCTGAAAGTGCACCTGGCCAGAGGAACAGCGCTTCAAATAACTGGGAGGCGGCAGCAGCATTTGGTCATCCACAGGCATATCAAGGACCAGGTGTGCTAATAATGCTCTTTTTTTTTTTCTTAATAAATTAGAGTAGGTGGACAGTAGAGGTAAGAATTATTTAATCTTTCATAATTATAGACCATGGCTTATTTAAAAAACAAAACCGAACCAGTTTCCTAGTAGCACATTGCCATGTGGGTAGTCTGGACACTAAAATAATAGGGGTTTTAAAAATTAAATACTTTTTAAAAAAAATTGGATCCACAGTAACAGACACCTCAAACTTTTATGGAAATCTGACAAACCAAAGTCTTGGGCTGTTCATGTTGTTCAGCTTGTGTAACTGGAACTTTTAAACTCCCTTGAATTAGTGCTCTCAGGCCTTTGAAGGAGTAGTCTCTTAAATCCTTAATTTTAAGAAGTGACTAGCCTTTCAGAAGGCTTCTGACTTTTTGTAGTAACAGCCTAAATTAAGGGGAGAACCCATAACTGGGGAATGCTAACTTGGAGTCTGTGAATATGGAACACAATTGAATTCATCTTAACACACCATCATCTCTTCTTTCTTGTTTATTTTCTTTTTTTTCCCTCTCCCCCAGTGGATTTCTAGTGCAGTGCTTTGCAGGTTGTATTTGATGGAGATAGTGGTAATTGAGGAGGAATCGTAAAATAGAAAGGCTGAAAGAGATTTTAATATATTTACCTGGTTGATTATTTGTATGTGAGTGCTGAAGTACCTGCTTCTGCTTTTGAAGAGAAATTATGTAACTTTCTCCTTTCCCTATCCCCTGATCCCTCCTGTACTTCAGCAGCTGCTGATGACGATGATTGGGATGATGACTGGGATGACCCAAAATCAACTTCACCATCTTACCTTGGTTACAAGGAGACTGAGGCATCAGAGGCTGGGGGGGTCCAGCGTGGAAATTCTCGTGCAGCTGCTATGAAGTTACCACTTAACAAGTAATGGAAAATGCAGGGGAAATGTATATATATTGAAGAGAATCGGAATTTGTCAAGATGTTTAAATTCAACATTCTTGAAATAAGCAATGTAAATATTACAGTTTTGGGGCAGATGATGGATTTGTAGTTCAGCGTACTCCATAAGCAATCAGAGGACACAGATCCTTGAAAGCTTGAAAGTACATGACAAAGCTGTATGATTTTTGGAGGTGTCATACAAGCAAATTACCTTTTCACAATGCCTGAACTTCAAGTCTTTAAAACGTAACTGTCTTTGACAGTTTGCTCTTAATGAAAGTCAGAGGTGGTGGATGGCTTGTCCATACAGTAGAAACTGATCAGAGATGCTGCCCCAGAGTTCTTGAGCAATTTGAGTTTCTGCTGGGGAAAAGTTCTGTTCTACTTTGTTTGTGCATCATCCAGGTTGATTCTTGAGCCACAGAAAGTTTGATTTTATAGACAAAAATCTTACAGTGGCATCAGGGTTGTCAGGATTATAGTAGCATTATCTCATGTTGTAGCTTAATGTTTGTTTATTCTAAAACTGCTGTTACTCTGAGAGCTAGTGTGTGGTAATCTCTAAGTGGATGAAAGCAGAGTGGAAAAGGATTGTAGAATATTGGTTCCTTGGGCATGTAACTAAAATCAGCTGTGTCTGCTTGACTAGTTAGTTTTGTTCATCAATGGGTTTTTATGTCTAGTGTTGCATGAGTACCTCTGCATCGCTGTTTACTTGTTGTAAACTCACAAAAATACCTGATTTAAGAGATTTTTTTGTCTGTGAAGTAAGTCCTACTTTACTGCTCGTGTTTCTGCAAGCGGGTTGGCAATACTTCAAGGGCTAATTACCTTCCTAATTAGAAAGAGGACCGCCATGTGCTTTTTATAAGACATTTTGTAAGACTTTAAGAACATTACAGTGATTGTTTGGCTTTCTTCTAATTGGTGGATAAATTATTTAAGATAACTCATGTTTGGAAGCACTTGATAGATCTTCTGTTTATCATTCTTTCAGATGATTGAATTCTCATAATTTGAAATTTCAGGTGCATGAGCTTCTGTGTGTGTGTGGTGTTTCCAGAGAGGATGGGGCTGCAGAGGAGTGACAGATGTTACTTTGTGTCCTCCTGTTATGTTTGGTATGATGGACAGCAGAGCAAAAATAGCCACTTTGCTCTGGAGGAACGGGCTTATTACACACACAGACGCACAAAACACACAAAGAAAACCTGAATGTCAGTACCCAAACCTTTTCCGCTTTTTTCAGTGCAAAATGCTGGTTGTTACAGTAATGCATGTAAATTCTTTTCTATACTTGAGAAATACTTAGGGTTTTTTTTCCTATGATGGCAGGTAATTCTGCATATGTCAAAGGAAGGAGAATCTGGAATAAACTTATCACTTCATTTTATTGTTAGATTTCCTGGATTTGCAAAACCTGGAATGGAACAGTATCTGTTGGCAAAGCAGCTAGCAAAACCCAAAGAGAAAATTCCCATAATTGTAAGCTGGGGATGTGTGTAATTTTTCTGTGTGTGTGGTATGGTTTGTTTTGGGGTTGGGGTTTTTTCGTTGGTTGGATTGGGTGGGTTTTATAATCCTCCTTACTTTTCCCTGTTTTTTCAACTGAACTTTTATCCTCAAGGTTGCTATATGTATTCGGGTCAGAAGAAACTGATACTGAACATATAATGAGAAATAGAACTGTCATAATAAAAATCCTAAGTGTGATGATGATGATGATTATTTTCAGTACTTTCTTCCTCATGCTGTATCTGCATTACTTGTGATGAACATAAGCCTTTTTGGGATTGGGAAGCAGAGCAAATGCATTGCACTGTCTGTTAGTTATCTAGATAGTTACATGTAGGAGCTACATTTGTAGAGGTTTGCAATATTCAGTCCTGATGGTCAGGTCATTTTCTGATCTAAAAACCAAACTCTTCTCTATATATATGTTGTTCTAGTGAAATTTGGTTGAAATAGCCCTAGAATTCACCACTCCTTTGTTATTTGGGAAAAAATGGTGAAATACACAAGATAAATTCAGCTGTGGTCATTCATCCTTGCTTGCAAGGATCCTCTCTATTTCCAGACTCTCAGCCTCTCACTGAAATCAATGGAAACTCTCAAGTGAAGAGAGAAGATATTTGTCTCCTTGTTTGCAGCTGATGCCAACGTGATGTATTTAAAGATAATATTTTCAATTTCTTACAGATTGGTGATTATGGCCCCATGTGGGTATATCCTACCTCTACGTTTGACTGTGTGGTGGCAGATCCCAAAAAAGGTTCTAAAATGTATGGTCTCAAGAGCTACATTGAGTATCAGCTGACCTGCACTGTAAGTGTATCTGAAACAGGATCTTTTGTCTCACAAATACGTGTTGTTTGTTCATATAAATAATACAGTTTGTGTGACTTGGTAAGAGCATTGTAAGAGTAAGTGGTAGTTGTCATACTTTTTTACCCCAAGGATTTGCTTTGTTCTAGAATTTCAAGTTCTTCTGCATTAAGGCTCTAAATCATAAATTTTATTTACATTCCATGTTGTTACCATTGTGGTCATGCTTGTTTCATGTCACTGTGTGTAGATGCCTGTCCAAGTTCAGAGTTGTGTTTCTCTTACAGAACACTAATCGGTCTGTCAACCACAGATACAAGCACTTTGACTGGTTGTATGAGCGGCTCCTGGTTAAATTTGGATTAGCCATTCCAATCCCTTCTCTTCCAGACAAGCAAGTAACAGGTAATTCCCAGTTCTGAATTCATGGAATGGGAAATAAGGAAATCACTTTTTAATAAGGTTCAGTTATTTCTTACTGTTTGTTTTTCCCATTATTTTTAAAGAAGGTGTCAAAAAACCCCAACCTTTCATCATTCAAAATGTATGATGAGTTGTTATGACTGATTGATAATAACAGATCAGTACTAGGAGAATCTCTTCAAAACTCAGGTTCAATTATCTGGTCCAGTGATTAAAAGAAAAGGTAACTAAAAGCAAAACAAATCCCCCCTAGTTACTACATGAGATAATAATTACTATTGGAGAGAATAGATAGGTGCTTATGTCCATACTTGCTGATTGGCTGGGCAAAAGTTTTTGAGTGGGGTTTTTTTGAGGGTTGAGGAGGGGCATGCTTTGTGTTTGGTTTTCTTTGGGTTTTTCTCTTTTGGATTTGATTGTACATATGTTATGTTGTAGGAGCTTTGAAACAAAGTTCCCAGAGGAATGGGAGCATCCCCTGACAAACTGGGGTTTTTTGCTTCCAAGTGAAATGCTGCAGCTGTTTCTCCTCTTGCTTGATATCACACTTGATTTAGAAAGCATTTTTCATTCGTATAGCATTCTGCTCTGGTTTGATGTCAGTTCAGCTTGACCAAACTGTCTGAAGCTTGTGGAAATCTTGTGTTCTGACTTCAAGAAAAGTGGGATTGGATCCTTAAATGCACATAAGTTTAGTCATTGCAATAGAATATGACAATGCCTATGCATTTTCAGTAGTCTCTGGCTTCCTTTCTACAAGTATGTGCTAAAGTGCATATGAAGAAAAGAATGGACACCTGTATAGAAGTAAAATGCATTACTTTAGCCCATTTCCACTTGTATGTTTTCTGGTAAGATTTTTATACAGCCTTTAAGATAAACAGCCAAAACCAAACATACAAGCACCGGCATGTTGCCAACCATGTGGCTGTGGGCATCACTCAAAATGCAGCAGCTCTCCTGCGTTTGAAGAAAGCTGAGCATTGATGAAGTTGCTGGGATAAATGCCGAGGAAACTGAAAAGTGAGGAAGTGACTTCTTCCCCTTAGCCTCGTGTTTAGAATTGACCAGCATTTTTATTTAAACATGTGCATGTCTACTAAAAGGAAACCAGAAGACCTGATGGGGTCTCTAGATTTCATTGCAACTGTATCTTAAAAAACTCAAGAGTTTGGCATCGCATCTTTGGCAAAATCCATTTCCTGTGAATTTCTGTCTTCTGGAATCTGTGGGAGAGAATACCTTGCCTAATGCCAAAGAATAATAATAATAATAATAGTAATTTAAAAAAGCATGTCTCTTTCTGAAGCATTATGAGGAAACTGGAAAAAGGGTGCTTGTCTTTCATTGTGTTTAGGAGGCTTCTTTCTGAAGATTGTCTACAAAAGCATTTGTCAATTGGTCTTGACAAAACAGGACTCCAGACTGACTTTGTCAGGATGCTGGTTTTGATGATACACTGGTGATGATATGCTTAATGACCAGCATGTAACTTGCAACTGCTGCTCTTCTGTTGTTTTGCACTCCTTGCAGGAATGCTGTGGAGACTTCTATATAGATTAAAAATGAAGCAAAGGATTACTGAAGGGTAGAGAATGTCTCTTCCGTAGTGTTTGACTTTTTTTTTTTTTTTTTGGCTAATTTGCAGGAAAAATATCTATACATAAAGTTCATTTTTCATTAGTTCTGTTATTTACCTGCTAGTCTTGCTGGTTTCCATATTTGAAAAAAAAAAACCAAAACAACATAAAAACCCCCAAACGAACAACCCCCCCCCAAAAAAAAAAACCAAAACCCAAACTACAAAAAAACTCAGCCCTGTAGACCTGCTGCCATAGTAACTATACAGTAGAATTATATTGAAAGAGTACATGTGTTCAAGGCTTGTCATCTGCGCTGCTGTGGAAATCAGAAGAATTGGGTGCTGGAAGAATCTCTCTTTCCTTTCAAGTCCTGTTCACTGGATGCTTTAAAAGTCTGATGTCATGCATTTTTTAAAATTAGAAAAGATTCTATCAAGAAGACAGTTTTCACTAAAACGAAAAGGTTCTTAATGAATACAGAAGTGATGATGCATTACTGGTTTAAGAAAAAATGGTTACTTATTTAGTTTGTGTTAAAAATATCTTGAGTACCAAAAAAATCAGTTACAGTCTTACATGTATGTGTATATTCTAATATAAAAGCAGTTTCTGCATATGATTTATTGATATTTTTTGATTTTTTTTTCCAGTTTACCTATGGAAATATATTTAAAGGAGGCGCTGCTTTTAAATCTGTGATTTGTATTTGAGTAATTTCAAATGTTTTTGAGCAAACCAATTTCAACGTGTTTTGAGCAGTTTAATTTCAGTGCTTTGTAAGCTTGTACATGGCAAGTTGGACTGTAGTTCCTTTTTCTTCAATGTTTTTGAACCTCGTATTGACCAAGATATTACTAGACTGTATCAGAAAAATACCTGCATTCATAGCCAGTGCCTGACTTTTTTCTTGGGTCATCTGAATACCTAATTTTTCTATCCAAAAGTTTATTAATTTTTTTCCAAAAAATGTATTTGAATTGTGGGTGCGTATTAGGTTTTTTTAATATTTCCTGGCTATCTTTAAAAGGAGAACTCTTGATCAGTAATCAATATACTATAATTTAAGGTTCTTTTGATTTGTTAGCATAACAGGCCATTTATTTTACGAATTGGATTCAGTGATCCTTGTGAGTCCATTCCAACTCAGGATTCTGTGATTCTTGTAAGTTCTGAGTCATTAAATTGTTAATATCTCACCAAAAGAATTACAAGTCGTTTCAATTGTTTCAATCAATAAAAAAAGAAATTAACAAAAACAAATTAGAAGGTGCTAGGCTGTAAATGTAACAATTACTGTTCAATGTGTAACAGGGCGCTTTGAAGAAGAATTTATCAAAATGCGCATGGAGAGGCTGCAAGCTTGGATGACAAGAATGTGTCGCCATCCTGTTGTCTCAGAAAGTGAAGTTTTCCAGCAATTTCTCAATTTCCGAGATGAGAAGGTAGGAAATGAAATAAAGTTCACACACAGACTGAGACTGAGGAATTGTTGTCCGCCAACAGCTCCTCTTCTAACCGAGAGTTCAGGTCTGTAGCTGCCCTGCTGCGGGCAGTACTGACAGGCTGGAGACTGCTGGGGTTCCTAACTCAGCTGATTGATCAAAGAAGGCATAAAATTGCTCATGTGAAATGCTACACATTATTCCAACAGAGTTGTGCTCTTCAAAGTAGCTTTGTTGCCAGTCTCTTAAGGGATGATTTTTGTCTTCCAGCAGAATAGGAACATATATAAAACTCTTTTGGCTATTGTCCTGCTCTGTCTCTGCTGGATTTACTAATCACTGTGATCCTCTGAGTGGTGCTGCTCTGCTAACAAAAGCTACTTCGTAGCAGATCTAGGTTGCATCTGAGCCTGTATTATATTTAAAAACAACCCTCTGCCCCCATCCCCATCCCTCAAAACTTCAATTTTTCACTGAAATGGGTTGTAACAGCACTATATTGCAATCTTGCCTGATATAACCAGCCATTTTTTATTCCCACACACACACTTTATTATGCTTTTTTAAAAGATATTTTAATATCTTAAGTAAATTATAAATGAAGTCAGTAAATAATGGTTTCTTCATGATTGAGCTCCAGCTCTGTTACTAATGAGGAAATAAACAGAAAAACTCTGCTGCTTTCTCCTCAATACACATAGATTTTGCTGAAAAAGTAAGTTATCCAGTCTGGTCTTAAAAATCTCCAAGGTTCAAGTCCTCTGTGACTAAGGTCACAGCTGACCAGTTTTGAGTCAGAAGCTGGACTACAAACCTCCTGAGGTGCTTCTAACCAGAATTAGTCTGTGATTCTGTAAGTAGAGGCTTAATAACATAGTAAGTAGCAGTCCTGGTGAAATGCTGGTTTGATGGCTAGTGGGGAGTTGTATAATTTTGCCAGCTAGTCGGCTGTTCTTAGTTTCTAATTTATAGACATATAAACAGAACAGATGTTGCAATACAAAGGGAATTTTTAACCACTAAGAACTTAGTATGATAATTGCGTAATAGTTTCATGATCTTCTTGAGCAGCTTCCGATATCAGGCTTATCCCATGTGCTGAGACAGCTGAATATCATTGCTCTTACACTGTATTTCAGTAATACGCAAGAAGGGTCTGTTGCCCCCAGAATTTAGATAAAAAAGTACACAGAGGAGGAGGGGGAGAACTGTGGGAAACTGTAAAAAGCCTTGGCTCCTCTGAAGCTTTCATTTCTTAATGAGAGGTTTTAATTCAGGGGTGGTCTGTTGGTTAACAGTTCTCTTAAACATTTCATTCACTCCTTAAGTACATGCCTTTAAAGAAGGATGAGTGGTGGTCAAACTTTGTCTCTCTCTCTTTTTTTTTTAAGGAGTGGAAAACTGGAAAGCGGAAGGCAGAAAAAGATGAAACTGTAGGAGTTATGATCTTTTCTACAATGGAACCAGAAGCCCCTGACTTGGACATGGTAGAAATGTAAGGTGATTTCATGTTGTATGGGCATTTTGCATCTCAGTGTACAACAGATGCTGAGATAATCCAAAACTCAAATACTAAGTGTGCACATATATTTATAGATTTGAAGAGGTATTCATCAAGGCAGAGCTGAAAAATTGTTTAAATAATGAGATTTTCATATCAACCCCTCCAAAACTTGGTGGAACTCTATGTGATGTCTTTTTTACCTCAATGGCTGAATACTGATCCTAAAACAATTTATGCAAAACTAGTTGATGGGATAGAGTACTGTCAGATCCTATGGAATTACGTTTTATATTGCTGTGGAAGTGTATTTTGATCTTTAATCTTTCAACAGTTCCAAAACATGCTAGACTTACCAAGTAGCTTAGGATAATTGTAGGTGGACCAATAAGCAAAACAATGTTTCTGTTAAATAGTTGTATGTAACACACGCATCGTATTATTTGAATATCTGTAATCCATGGAAAGCTATTAAAAATGAAAAGTGACTTAAATTATCAAATTTCACTCTGGAAGTGCAAATGGATATATTTCTTTTATATATGGGTATATTATATATACATGCGCTTTTTAATGTATACCCTGTAGGTGATAAACCTTTGGGTTTCACAGAGTTAAAGACTGGATTTACTATGCAGCCTTTATTTCACTCCTTAAGGCTTAATAATTTTTCTTAGAAGACCTGTAGTATGCATGACATGCTTTTCTTGTGTTGTAGAACACAGAAACCTGGATAAAGTTTTGTGTATGTGTGTGTGGATAAACTGGATAGAAGTGTTTCTAGTAGCAAAGCAGTGTATCTACACCTAGAAATATCCCAGCACAGGCTTTATGCATGTGATGCAGTGCATGTTAAGTGGATAAAATAGCTGTGTGGTAGCAGTTCTGTACCAGCAGAAAAACATGCCTGTAATAAACTAAATAATGTCTGTATCTAAAGAGGGGGATTCTGAACTTAGTGAAATGGCGGAAATTTCAAGGAATTGATTTATGTCTCTGATATTTTTAAGACCTAGTTGACATTGCTAAACATTTCAGTATTGTGTTTAAAGTTAGCATTATGCATCTATTAAACTGCCTTTTGTTTTTACTTTGTCAAAATGCCACAGAGAACAGAAATGTGATGCAGTGGGTAGGTTCACCAAAGCAATGGATGATGGAGTTAAAGAGCTGCTGACAGTGGGACAAGAGCACTGGAAGAGGTGTACAGGGCGTAAGTGTCCTTCTGAACTCAGCAGTCATTTCTGTGGTTCTTTTCTCTCTTTTTTAATGTGTGTAATTCAAGGCACATCTTAAAACTAAAGAAAATTCTAAATTATCATGGGATTTGTACAGCATTGTGGCTATTTTCAGTCTGAGAGTATAAGTTGTGCAAATTTTTTGTTGGTATGTTTGATGTGGGGCTTTTTGTTGGGTTGTTTGGGTTTTTTTTCTTTATCTCATAACAGAAATATCTGATCCCTGCCCAAAGGTTTAAAAATACTCAAAGCTAAAAATAATCCTAGTAAAGCAGCTAAAGCCCTTGTTGGACCTGTTCTCATATATTGGCCATTTATTTAAATTTAAGTGACATGGGCAAAATAGACCTATTTATTTGATGAAATCATATTTTCAAATAATTGCGTCTTATTAACCCCTTATTTAGGATCCTTGCATGCTAGGAGGAGTGATATAAAGATGAAATGGGTTTAAGAGAAAAAGAAAAGAAAAACCAACTTGATTCTAACTTAATCTTTAGCCCAATTCTTTTTTTTCCTATCTTGTCTCTTCCTTCCCACAGATATTTAGGGTTGCAGAACTTCACACCAAGTCCCTATGACTCTGCCTGGGCTCTAATTTCCTAGTCCACAGCAGTGTTCAGTGTTTGTGGCCACCACAAGGCAGCTATTGAAAGGAAGCAGGTACTACAGCTGAAGATCATAATAAGCAACACTTCAGGGCAGGCTGTAGTGTCTGGCAACCAAAGACCTATCACATGAATCTCCTCAAATCTCCTTGATTTTTTTTTTACTCTCCTTTTAATTCCCACAAGGAACCCCAAAACATTGCCCCCAGAACTTGAAGTATATCTCCTAAGTTATGTTTCTGCCTCTTACTAATCTAATGCTACAGTTGAGTATTTGGGGCTGACTTGAGAGAATGGGAAGGGTAGCAGCTTCATCTCTCATGGAAGTGATTGCATTAGACTTTAGTATCTATAGGATGTTAACTTTAAATTATTTATGTTTCCCCACTTTGAATAAAAGACTTTCCTTCTACACACCACTGACCCTCCTGCTGGTCAAAAGTCTCACACATGACAGAGCTCTAACATGGTACAGATCTTGCTTCACTAGTAAATTATACTGAGGGGAAAGTGGAGAGCAGGGGAAGGAATAAGGTTCTTCAGATGAGACTAGAAAAACAGCATTGCTTTGCAGTTGCAGAAGCAATGATCAAACCAAGGGCTGGCTGTGACTTGTGCTTACAGTAGAAATTCAGTATTTTTTGAACTTCTAAAGTTTCTGTAAGTTTTCCTAAACTTACAACACTAGTGCTTTAGATACTGAATGACTCTTCTAATACTTGCAACTATTAATTACTTAGCTTAGCATAGATGCCGAAATACAGTTGTGATTGTGTCAAAACTTTTAACTTTCTATTTTCCAGACATTCATACTGAATACAAAAAAAAGAGACTGGTAAACTGGAACATGCAAAACTGAAGAATTTTAGTAGTCTCTTAGGTTTTAAGTTCCCTGTCAGCTCTAGTCTTGACTCTTAATCGAAAGTATTTTTGGCACTTCCCGAGCAATAGTTACATGCCTTCCATTCAGTGATATTTAAAATGACTGACAGTGGAAACTTCCTAAATACATGTAAAAAGAAACCAGAGATTCTTCACTAAAGTTTCCACTGGGGATTCAGTATCAATGTAATGACTAGTAACAGAACTCTAGTACTCTAAATTGTACTTGTTGTGTAAGACATACCGGTTGTCATAAATAGTCTAACTTCTGAAGAAGAGCTTGATCAAAGATAATCAATAAAATTAGGCCGGGGTGGGGGTGGTGTTGATTTTTGGGTTTTGTGGTGGTTTTTATACCACACAATGGAGTTCTTCTGTAAAAATCAGGTTGTGTGGGTATGCTAGAGCAGCTAGAAACCTTCTATTTGCCTGGACAGTATTCCCTCTGAATATAAATATTTGATAACAAAACCCACATCTACTTGGTTTTTTTTCTGCTAGCATAGGCAGCATATAAAAAATTGCTTTTGCTTTTCAGATTGCTTTTTAGGCCTCTGGAATGGTGCCATTCAAATTGTTAATAATGAATGCACTCATAAATCACAGCTGATTGATTTAATTGTGATGGAGAAATTTATGCATTCGTGTTCAATAAATGGATTATAAAAAACAAATTTATTATTCAGATACTTGCATCATTTTTATCCCTAGATAATCTTGGTTTCTAGTGCCTTTAAATATAAAATTCATTATTTGAGGAGTGTTTAGGTATTACGGGTCTGTATAATAATCTCCTCTTAAAAAATGAATGAGACCTATTCTCCATATCACACTGCAGCACTTCCTCCTCTTCCTTCCCCCGTGAGGAGGAGGGGAAAAAACCTCACTGTATGCATAGGAGGACTGAGCTAGAAATGCAATGAGATGTCATTTTTTTTAAATAGCGTTCACACACTGTTTCCCCAACAGTTTGTACCTTTCAAGAATCCAGATTGCAAATGCTTTATCCAGTTTTGGAACATGTGTAGTAGGGGAGGGGGTAAAGAATATGATTGTAAATATGTCACTAGAGAAAATGTAAAACCTACTTGTTTTTGACATCTGCTTCTATCAAGTTTTGGAAATGCTGCAGATTTAGTCTCATTTACCCTTGTTGGTTTTTTGCTTTTGTTTCCCCTCTTATCCTCATCCTTTTCCCACCTTCAGCACTACCGAAGGAGTACCAGAAGATAGGAAAAGCATTGCAGAGCCTGGCACTGGTCTTCAGCACTAGTGGATACCAAGGTACTTCTATAGCTTCATTTGTACTTTGCTTAAAAAGTGGTATTTTAATTACATCATGCTACATTTTTTTTTCTGAAGATCTTAATGCTTTCCTCTTTGAGGTTTAGATGTCAAACATGGTTCGGGAAAAATTACTGAAACCTTTCTTCTCTGTATGTTGTGGGGTTTTTATGTTCTAGTCTGCAATCTTGTTTTCTCTAGCTGTATAATCTTGTGGTGGGTTAGTGGTGGTGGAAGAGTTTAGTTTGATCTCTTAATATATAATCTGTTCACTGACCTGACTGACCAAGCATGCTGTAGGATTTTTGTGATATCAAAGGGAAAGGAGAGAAAATGCGGCCTTGAAAATAGCTGTCACAGAACTATTGTGTGACTTCCTGATACAACAACTCCACATGAGGATGGAACACTTACTACAATGTTTTGTAATCCATTATGTGGGCTGGAGAGTTGGCTACTGTAGCCTTTTCTTGTCCGTTACCTTTACTTCTCCTTCAAGAGCCCTAAAAAGGAGCCTGTCATGTTAGGTATGAAGTTGTGGGAGGGAAAAGGAGGGCATTAATTGCTCAAAGTTTTCCTGAAGTGTAGTCTTTAGACCAAATTTAAAATTCTTCTTTGATTTGTTAAGCTCTGTTGATGTTTTCCAGACAACTGGAAAATATGTCCTCATATACAGAGGGAGCCTGTCGAGTCAGTTTTCTCTGGGATTCTCCTTTTAAAGGTGTTTGAGGTTTTGGTTTTTTTCTTTCTAGACTTGATAGCAAAATTACTGTGTTCTAAAACCATAAATGTTACAGCATAGAAGCTTCCTGAAATCTTTCCATCTTAGAAATCTTAGTTGATCAGTACTTACTCTGACTACTCATTTATCATTTGCTTTATAATCTTAAAACATTTTGCCCCACAAACAATGTATTAAAAAGCAACCTTCTGAAATGCAGATTTTCTGCTGCTGGAAGCATTGGAAATAGGCATTGTCCCCATGGTTTGTTCTCATCTGTGTCCTATACTTCAACAGGATGACTGCTTAGTTAGAACTGAGCATAGCATATTGCCTAAAAAGTCACTTTTGGATGTGAGAATGAAGTAGGGGATTTGCATGGTTATGTATTCTTAGCATGGGTTAGAAAACTGTAAATCCTGGCTGGATAAAATCTGTAGTAAGAAGTCTTGAGAAAGGACTGAACATTGCTTGGGCTCTAGCACATTCTTTTGCCAGGGTAAAGGGAAAACAGTATGTCATGAAGCTAGGATGTAAAATTGCAGATCAGCCGTAGAAAGGAAAGCTTCGATTTGATTTCCAGCATCTTTGAATGGTATGAAAAAATAGATCCCATGATAGTTTGGGAACAAGGCAAGCATGTCTCTCTTTGCTGTTTGCCAGTCATACCTGGTTGCACCTGTATCTTGTTGAGGAACGTGCCCTTCCTACAGATGCCTTTGCCCTGATTCCATATATTTTGCTCTTTTCAATAATCTGTACCCTTGTATTTTTTCAAAATTAATGATATATGGGATTCTTTGCTTTTTAATTTGAGTTCCCAGGAAGAGAGAGCAAGTACAATGCACATGTGGCTTTAAATGGCTTCATCACTGCTGCTCTCACTCTGTCCTGCCTGCTGCTCCTGTATGGATTCACTTGATCATTCCATCAGGTGCAGGTCTATGGATTAAGCAGACTCTCTGCAAGAGACATAAGCACCTGGATTTAAACTGAGAGGGTGCAGCTTTCCTGATCTCAGTATTTCAAAGAGGACACATTGCTTCCAATGAAGAAGTAGTAGCTAGGCTGAGTATGATGTATGATCTTTCTGGACTATCAGTAAAGAGGAATGGCTCATTCAGCCATGCTTAAAGACCCTCAGTTCAGTTTCTGTTGGGAGCTGAATCTCTTCATCCTTATTTTTTTGTTTTGGTTGGGTTGGTTTTTTTGATTTTTTTATAATGCTAGAATTCTGGAAGTTTGAGCATATAGGCCCCTGAAGATTGCAATGACTGATTTGATGAAAGAAACATTTTTAGCTACTGGTAGCTGACTTCTGACATACTGCATATACTGTTAGTTGGTTCATTTGCATAGTTAGGATGGCATGTGTCTACTGTCTGTACCACTTTAATCAGTGATGCCTGCTTGCTCTGCACAGCCTTATGTGTGGTGATGTCTACTGCCTTCTCTTCTAATTTCTAGCCTCAAATATTTAAGATTGCACCAGACAAGATGCACTTGTTAATCTGACTCACTCTAGCTCTTTTTCTCATGCTACAGAATGAGCCTTTTCAATTAGTTGCCAGCCCCAGTGTGTGTTAGGAATCTGTACCCAGTATTTGCAGAGGCAAGGGTACCTTTAAAACTATTAAGGACACACTGAGAAGTTCTGATTTAACTTGGCTATGGGCTTATGTACTGTCCAGTTGGTCCTAAGAAAGCGCACTTTACGAGCATGATCCTGGTCCAAAATACACATATTGGACAGTACCAGAACGCTCCTGGAAGTCTCCTGCAGCCTGGCAATGTGCTGCCTTTGTTACTGTATCATAGGATACTCTAAGGTTACCACAGCCTTAAATAGTACGCTTCTCTTTTGCGATACCAAATCTGGAGGAGTCTTTCTCCTATATTAAGGAACTGTGAATGACTGGTATGCCATTCAGCCATAGTAAGATCTCCTAATCCTACATCACCCCTCAGGAATTCTGTTAGGCAGTTCCATGCAAGTTTCACTATCCTAGCAGCTAGCAACAGGCAAAACCTGCTTTACAAGCTGCTTGTGGGCTGAACCTATCTGTTTAAGGTGTACTTATCAAGAAAAATTTTGCTGCATTTGCTGCTAGTACATCAAACTTTGTGATTTTTCTTACTGACATATTAAAACGTACTTTGAAAGAAAAGAAAATAAAAACACTCCTTGACAAAAAAAAATTCTTCTGTCCCAGTCAAGCCTTGGAGTATTAGCTCTCAATATGTGTGGTGTATTCCTTCCGAAATGATTATCACTGGCATTTACCAAGCAGTTGAACTGCTAAGAGATGCTCTATTAAACATCTCCAAAAGGCTCCTCATAGTTTTACATCTTCCTTCGTCTCCTTATGACGGTATGCAGCCTGTAAATCAATGAAGATACCTGTTTCTCCTTGTGTTTGGGCTGAAGTATCTGTGGGATATTACTGTCCATTTTAACTGCTCTTTTTATAACTACCTTCAGTCAATGCTTTTAGGCTCCCTCTGTTTCTTCTGGGGATGTATGTGTTGAACACTAACATAATTTTGTTATAAATGTTAGCAACATTTGGGGCTTTCTGCTTTTCCGTTGATTAAATAACCCCTGCCATCCTGGTGTATCCTTGCACTGACCTAACTCAGCTTTCACAGACTGAGTTAAGAAGGCAATTCTCAGCTTTGCATTGGTTCAGAAGCTGAGAATGCTCAGAATGAAAGATAATTGATGTTGGAAGGGTTTGTCTAGATCCTTTGAAGCTCTGACCTATGGAAGTTCCTTGAGTGAGCTCTGCACAAAAGGGAACGATTTTGTCATTCAACTTAAATATACATACTCTTCCTCTTTCTTTTTGTTCAGATAGGGAAAGTTACTGTCTTTTATGGCATTATGAAATGAACAGCAACATCTAGACCAACCTGGCTTCTCACTCTGAAGCCACACCATGTTTTATCCCAAAATCTATGAGTCAGTTGCCTAAGCAGCAGTTACTTCAAGGTTCCTTCTGAACAGACAAAGGAATTCTGAAATACTGAAAATACTTGAGCCTCCCTGAAATAATAAAATTGATCACCCTTCAAGTTTTTTTAATGTTTTACAAAAAGGTGAAGATATCTCATGAATTGTGTACCTCTTGGGTCTCACAATGGGAATTCGTGTTGGTTTTATTTTTATTTTATCCTAATAGGCCCAAATAGGAGAAAAATAATAATTTGTTTAGCAGTGTTTTTGTTGCTGAACTTATTCGTTCTTAGGATATGTCCACTTTGCCTCACAGCCTTTTGACTTTATGAAACCAGTCTAAGGGAAAGTAGGAATCTATTGATACAACTGAAGCAACATTCAGTCATTATCTTGTTTCCTTTAGGACATGCTAAAATGAAGGAATCCTACGTAATAAATCTCTAACGTAGATTAGACCATATGTTGTGGTAAACCAAGATACTTTAATGTTCAGATTAATCATTAATTAAATCTGTGGTAATTTTCAATTAAGTCACTGATTAATATCTGTAGAATAAAATCAAAAAGTTCATAAAAGACTAGTATCACTGCCTAATATCAAGACATGTCTGAAACCATAAGAAAAATATTTTTTTTCTTAAACTAAAGTTTGATATCAGCAAACTCTACCTTCGCCTTTCTACTCTCTACCTCAATATGCTTTCTGTGCTGTTGACTACATGCTTTGGACAAGCTAACATGGATGGGAAGGTGAAGTGGCATGAAACATACAAGAATGTAAGGCTTGTTTCCATCTTTGTCCCATGTATCCTGTTCTGTTAATAATGCAGTGTTATGAGTGCTTGTGGTGTTGTCTATCTTAGGATTTATGGTGATGTCTGTATTGTTAAGTAGATTGTAGGGCCCTTTGATCTGTTTCGTATCAGGATGAAAGTTAGAAACTCACTCTGAAAACCAGTGATTTTTACAGAGCTTGAAAGTATTATCTAAGAGTTCCCTAAAGGATCAGAAGTCTTGTTGTCAAGGAAAAAAGTTACTTGAGCCTCCTTTTGCTACTCTGAGCTCTGAACAGTTATGTTGCAGGACTGTCGGAGAGCTCAGGGCTAGTAGCACATCAGCTTTGTCGGTCTATCTTTTGTCACCCTCCTCATTCTTCCTTCCTTTCCATCCTGGTAGACTTCCTGTTGCCCCATATGGGGGAATACCTGTGTATTTAAACTGCATAAAATTATGAAATGTGGAAGTAAATAGTGCTAGTACTGTAGTAGAACATTAATTTTCTACAAGGTCTTCAGTTTTCCTCCTTTAATGGTTTTTTAAAATTCTTTATTTCTGCTGGTTATAAAAGTATGGATGGGCATTTGTTATTGTAAATAGGTTATTTTATAAATTTGCCTTGAATCAAGGCAAGTTTCTTGTTGCAATTGACTTACTGTAATTTGAACTCTGATGTTTACTTTTAGGAGAATCTGATCTAAATGGAGCAATTACAGAAGCTGGGAAAACTTATGAAGAAATTGCCAGTCTTGTAGCAGATCAGGTAGGAGTATTACAAATGCAGTGGCATAGTGCGTACAAACGTATCACCTCTTTGTATTACTTCTGACTTCTCTTTTTTCCTCTTGTATTCAAACATAACTGCTAGTGCTGTAGAGCAGTTAAATAAAATTGCTATTAACACTTCTAAATACATATTCATCTTCTTTTCTGCTCTATGTCAGCTCAGGGGGAATGTGTTGAGAGGGTATTTCTGTGGGTCAGAAAGCCCATACTCTGTTTTCTAAAATACTAAAATGATTGTTTCCTCTTTAAGTATGTTTCTTTTCTGGTGTCTGTGAACCGTCTTCATTACTGACACAAAAGAATGCTATCTAATAAAGGATAGAGTTTCTGCCTTCCCTCTGCATTCCCCAAATGTCTACAGGATCCAGATTTTGCTGTTGCTCTATGTGGGGGAATACCTGTATATTGAACCTGTTCCATTGCCTTGACATGCAGCTGCCTGCTTCAGTAAAAATCTGGCTTAACTAAACCTTGATTGGTGTTCAAGACATAAATTGATGTTTAGCGTGTTAAGCCTAAAGTCTCCAAAATACAGATCCTCTTTTATCTCAAGGTTTAGTATGAAAGTTCTTTAAACACCTTTCCAAATTGACAACTGAGACGATGCTCCTGTGCCTGTACGTATTTGTATATGTAAAGAGGTTGTACTGGTAAGTCTTCCTGGGTGAAAACTTAAGGCAGTTAAACCTCTCACTTGGTGAGCTAGTGTTGAGTGAAACAAAGAACAGAAGCATCTGCTCAATGATGCTCAGTGCCTTGCTCTAAAAAGCTTATATTTAAAAAAAAAAAACCTTTCATAGATGAAAAACTCACATAAACAATTAGCATTTTGGTTTGGGTTTTTTCTATTCCTTCCTTTTTCTCCCTTTTGCCCTTTCTTGGCATCATAATTTCTTTTCTGTGATGTTAATATGCCACAGATACTTCTACTAACGCTTATGCTTTGTTTATTAGCCAAAGAAAGATCTTCACTTTTTGATGGAAACAAATCATGAATACAAGGGATTTCTTGGTTGCTTCCCTGACATCATAGCAGCTCATAAGGTATGTGAAGAGCCTTTCCTTTTAAGGGCTGGGCAGTAGAGACAGCAGCAAAAGTGGTGGTGTAGTACCCTGCCTTTGTGCAGCAGCCTGGCCCCTGCTGCTGAAACACTGAAAGTTTCTGTGAAACTGGTGTGTNAGGGAAGCTAGGATTTCTCTCAAGATTTGAGAATATCATGACTTTCTGCTATAGTAGAGCAGTAGAAGGTTCATGATTTTCTTCAGGTTGACTTCATGTCCCAGTGGGGTGAGTAGCAGTAGTGTAAATTTGTAATATTTGAGCCTTATATGGTAGTTCATAATAAAACTATATAAGTATTGAAGGAAAACTTGTGTACAGTTACATGGCTGGTTTGCTGTTATGTGATACATAATCATGCACTGCCTAGAAGTTTCTTTGATATCAAAAACCAGAGACTAGGTCTAAGCTCTAACATTTCTGGGGGGAAGAAAAAACAAACAAAACACTAGCAACAAAACCCAACCACTTTGTTCTCTGTAATACAAAAGTCACGGTGTATAGTTCTGGATATTCTTCCTTTTTTTTTTTTTGGTCACAGAGTTTTCCTTATGGTCATGTGTCTGCTGCAATGTATTTCAGGAAACTAAATATTGTGAAGTATTAAAACAAGTGCACAAATATGTGGGTTTGGGGTTTTTTTTGATCACTTGAAGTGTTAAATGTATAGAACAAGAACATAAGAACATACTTCTGAGAGCAACAAAGATAAAAACATATCAGATTTATGTATTCTTTCTTCAGAACATTTACAGTCCCTCATCCCACAGAATCATTGGGGGAAAATACCATAAAAGGATAAGAAATGTTTTTAAAACTTGAAACATAAGCCTACTGCCAAGAGACATGTAAATAGATTCTCTTGAATGTTGTTTGGCACAAATACATTGTGTAGGGGACGCGTATCTTTTTATGCTTGTTATTTATGTGACACGAGGATTTTCCTGACTCAATGGCTATACATTGCAATGAGTTGTTGTCTCTTGAAAAACAGTTTTAGGTCGCCTCATCTTGTAAAATGTGCAAATAAGGTTCTACAGGCATTTGATAGTTTGAGGCTTTTGGATGTTGGTCATGTTGATTTATGTTGGTCAGCTGTAATTTGAAACTTGGTCCTTTTGTCCTTTTTGTATATATCCTTGTGTATTACAGCCTGTACCAAACTCAATTTGCTGATGACTCTGATCATGCCTGTGTTTGAAGTCACTTTTTGCAAGGACCCTTGAAAGCAATAAAGTGAAATAACAAACTTTGGATGAAAATGTGAGAAGGCAGAATCAATCATTTTGTGTATATATGTGTATTGAATGCAAACTCAAAATGTAGCTAGTGGCATTTTAGATTACCATGAAGACCTCTAAGTTGTCTACTCTTTTAATCTTTCTGCATTTGGTTTCTACAGGGAGCAATAGAAAGAGTGAAGGAAAGTGACAAGTTAGTTGCAACCAGTAAAATAACGCCACAAGACAAACAGAACATGGTGAAACGTGTGAGCACTATGGCTTATGCACTACAAGGTAAACCAAATTTTGAGCTAAATGGCAATGTTGTAGACCTCTGAAGGACTTCTGTAAGCAGCATAATTTGAAAGAAAATCTTTTACTACCAGGAATAAGACCTGGTCATGGGTTGTTTGCGGGGGCTTTTTTTGTGACCTGCTTAGATTTTTCTAAATTGCAGTTATTTTGCCTTCCCCTGTTTCTTTTTAATCTCACACTGCTATTGGAAAGGACACGTGTTTTGAAAATGCAATTTAAAAACCCCAAAACAACTGTCTCAGGCTGATTCTTTGATTTGGAAGTGATAATGTCTCAAATTAAAAGCATGGATCCTGGTGCAAGAAGCAGATCATCATGAGCAGAAGTGTTTTTCTGACTTTCGGTTTAGTCAGACATAATCCATCTCCCAGCTGAGATGCTTGTTCTTTTGGATAAGATCGTTATTTCCTGGATGTTCTTTGAACT
This sequence comes from Struthidea cinerea, assembly GCA_013397865.1. Taxonomy (NCBI): domain Eukaryota; kingdom Metazoa; phylum Chordata; class Aves; order Passeriformes; family Corcoracidae; genus Struthidea; species Struthidea cinerea. The sequence continues at coordinate 6,699,612 of VZTI01002070.1, read as the reverse complement.
TTTTCCTCTTTAAATTAGAGGTGTTGTAAATATAAGGTGCAGCACACCACACTAGAAAAACTGGGGAAGTGAGGAATCAGGGCTCAGTCCTGCAAGATATCAAGCCATTAAGTGCATCCTGTTACTGACTTCAGTAAGTCATTGCTGAGGGGGTTGCATCTTTTTTGGATGAATTAAAGCCAAGAGTACTCGATATATTACATGATGAAGTCAGAGCAGCACACAAACTTGATTTTAAGAACAACCAAGAAAACGTCCCACCTCCTTCTTCTTAGTCACAGTGATGCAAGAGGATTGTGCTGTATGTGTGGTAATTGTGGAAGAGACCTCTAGGATGACTTCTACAATGTAGAATATTTCTTCTCCCTCCATTGATATCTCAAAATATATTTACCTTCTTCTTTCAGCCATAAGCTGTGATCTGACAAGAGATGTAGAAAGTGGTGTAAGATGTTACAGATTCAGTAATGCTGTTTCTCGGGTGTCTATTGAAACAGCCTCAGTCAAGACTGGGTCAGACACTACTGGTTGTATCTTTTTTTGGGTTTGTTTTTTTTGGTTTTTTGGGTGTGTTTTTTTTTGTTTTGTTTTGGTTTTTTTTGAGCTAATTATTTACAGCTGTGGTTTACAACTTGATATCCATACCCTTGGAAATCTGAATGTCCTAGCCAAAATTCTGTCGGAAACTCTTCAGGAAGGAACAGTTACCTCAGTAGAAGAAAATCCTGCTTGTATTTTTTATCAAATCTTTGTGCACCTGAGTATTGTAATACAAGAACCTGGCTTTGTCCAGGAAGTGTCCGGATTGGTGTGTAATTGACACCCTACCAATTTGACGAAGAGTTCCATTATAACCTGAGTGCTGCAGGCAGAACAGGTTGTGGAAGCATGAGAACAGTACCTGTGCTGGCAGGGCTGGACACTGAGCTTGCTGCAGAGTAACTAACTTGAACTGAGTGAAACCGTTCCTAATTATAAATGCTTCTGTTAAATAATTTGTCTCCTGCGTCTGATTGCAGCTGAGATGAATCACTTCCACAGTAACCGGATCTATGACTACAACAGCGTCATTCGTCTCTATCTGGAGCAGCAGGCACAGTTCTATGAAACGGTAAGGGACAGGGCTTCAGCACTGTTTGCTTGGCACGTATTGTGCTGCTACTTTTATAGGAAATATTCACAGGACTTAATCCAGGCTCCGACAGAGCAGATATTTGAAGAGTTGTACAAAAAATTGTAAAAGGAATTGTAAAAAAACCTGAAAACTGAAAGAATGAGTTAAAATAATATCCTTCTGGTTGCAGCATCACCAGTTTCCTTGTTCCAATCCTCTCTCCCCCAGTACATGTTCACATGGGGGGTCATGGCTTCTGTGAGAACTATGGGGAGTGCACAGGAGCTCTGTTCTGATGTTTTAGCCTTGCTTCAGCAGGGAGGTGGGTTTCCTGGAAAATCTGGCTTTGTTCCTGTAGCTCTCTGGTGTAGTGCAGTGCTAGATAAACAAATAGACAGAATAACAGCCCTACCTACAGTGCTTTCTCCAACACAACTGGAGCAGTGAAAGTACCAAATTAACAAGGCAGAAGGTGTATATATGAAAAGTCTTCAGAATGGAATGTTTTGAGAATCCTACATACACAAAACCTGCAGTAATGCCTGCAGTTTTTCATCACATGAAGGAACACCTAATTTCCTAGCCTGCAATAATTTCTGCACAGTGTAAAGTGACTACATATTTAATATCTTCTGTTTCTTTGTTTCAGATTGCACAGAAGCTGAGGCAGGCACTCAGCCGCTTTCCTGTGATGTAGAGAATAAGGAGTATTGAACAATAAAGAACAACTCCAAAGTGCTTTTTTGATGTGGGGGCAATGCTAATAAAAACTTGTTAGCCTTTGCAAAAAAAAATCCCAAAAAACCCCAAACCAACAAGAATCAGTTGTAAAAAAATGTATTATTTAAAATTTTACTTTATCAGCCTAAATCATACAATAAGACTCTCCTATCTTGAAAGCTCTCCCATTTGTATCATTATTTAAATAAAAACAGCTAGGTAATGCTGTCAGTTATAAGGATATAAATTGTCAAACTGATATGTTGCCATGGACTTCATGAAGACTTGTCTATCAGATGTTCTTCCAAAAACTCTGGATCAACATCAGAGTTACACATTTGTAGCTTTTTTTTTAAGTGGGACAGCAGACAAACTTGAGAAAATTACTTAATACTCATTATATTCAGTTGAGCTCTGCAGCGATTCAGTAACCAGGAGGAATTATATTCGTGTATGTTTCTGGCACATGTTCATGATAATCTCCTGAATGAACGCTTTGTTCTTAAGTTTTGCTTCCCATACGCAGCCGTGGCATCCTGCTCCCAGTATGACTTCTGGTAAATGTAAAACATTCTTCCCTCTCTTCTTTTTCCTTCTAACTAAATCTTGTTCTTGTGGCGCACCACCTCAGAGCTTATGTCAGGCTCACTTTTTCACTATGCACTGTGTAAGAAGACAAAGTACAAACAAGGAACGAGCCATTCAGGAAAGTGTGAAAAACAGTTTTCCATACCAGCACTTTGACACCCCCAGTGTTATGCCATAAGGCACTGGTGTTTCTCAGTGCTGCACAGGGCCAGCTTCCCCTCTGACAGTTTGCAGTGTTTCAGCAGAGGGGACACTGCTATACCTAACCCCAACTAGTAGAAGTCCCCAAATTCCAGCTAAGCTCAGGTCTTTGTGTAGTAGTATGGTGTGCTGTTGGTTCGGGTTAACTTTTTGTTGCCTTCTAATGCAAACTAAAAGGTGACAAAAGTACTGAATAACATTATTAATTATCACACAAACTCTGTTCTTTGATCATCATCTTTTATCAAGTGACTCAGTATCCTCTTCCATACTACTGAATACCATTTGAGGCCTTGGCTTTTCACAGAATCAAACCAAAAAAGCCACCACCATGTTCACAATGGGCATCAACTACAGTAATTCATTTCTTGCCACAGGCAAGCAGGAAAGCCAAAATGCAGTTTTTGCTAAAATGTGCCTAGAAAGTAAATATTTTAGTTAAAAAAAAAACAACTAAAAAAGGCATTTTACCAATAAGCCATTCTAAGTGACGGGTACAGTCTGCCAGTTCAATAGTTGCCTTACTCTGTTTTGCATTGGTGTTACTTTTCTGTGCTAGAAGGAAAATCTGGGTCTGCCTGAATAACCTGAAACCAAACCAAACAAGACTAAGCCTAAGTCTAGATGCTTCTCAGTGTCACGAGTTTTGTTCACCTTTTATAAACCTTGTCTTTTTCTCCTCCCAATTTTAGTTGTTTGCTTCCAAAATTCCATAGCGCAGTGTTGTTTGATACAGCCATTTAAATATGTACAAATTGTAAAGAATGTGTATAAATGTTTTACACCAAATGTAAGATCTGCTTGCATGTAGAAGCAGCTTATATAATAAATTGTTACAATGTGTACAGTAAATTCTGAAATCACTTTTTCAAGCCAGCATTTTTTTAGCATTTGTATATTCACTTTTTGGTAATGAAATCTCTTTGTAACAGACTCTTCATTTGGGAGGGGAAGGGGGGTTCTTTTTACCAATCTTTAAATAGCTCCATATGCACTAAAGTTGAAAGTTCTTTATCTTGAATAGACTGTTTTGGAATCTTAAGTGTAAGCTCTGCATTCCCAGTGCAGGGAAGCTATGACAGTAGCAACTGTGTCCGATGCAACATTTTGGCAAAAAAGAAAAACTGTTTAAAGACTTCTAGTAAAATGAAGTTAAATTGATAATAAATATTTATGTATATCCACCAGACTATTTTATCTTTTTCTTTGAAATCATCATGTTGGTTTTTAACAGGGTGAATGCAGTATGAGGCAAATCCTCCCTGTAGCTTTTCATCAGCTAACACACGGGCCAGCTGAGGAATGAGAAAGCATCCATGTGTCTTCCATAAAGCAGGCATCCCAACTGGATGGTATAATAGTGCCAGTGACTGCAAACCAGCAAAGGCTACGCATATGTTGTAAGCTTTCTTTATTCAGGTCAGTCCAGCTCGTGGTTGATGGAACCCTCCTGACTGCAAATAAGTAGTAGAGCACAGTGCTACTGTGTATTCCTGGCTCTGTGTCAGCATGGTGTTGACCCAGAATAGAAATTGGATTGTCTTTGATATTTGTTTTTTTAAATTAGACATGAATAGTGGCATAGTTTAATTGCATGAGTTGGGGGCAACAGAAAATGTGCATACTGAAGATGTAGTCATAAAACAGAAAGAGCACATTAATGTAAGACTTGAGCAGTGCTCTCCTGTGTTTTGTTTATCACAGCTGAATAACTAGTGTCTGCAGCATCAAAAAGCCTTACTACTGTTTCCTGGCTTATGTTTTCCTTCCAGGGTGAGCCAAACACTGGCACTAGCCCAGTGACTTCATAAAATACACCAACTGCCCACGCTGTTGGGTTTATCTTTAATTGCTCATTCCATTACTGCAACTATGTCCATTTTTAAAATATAAAAATGTAGCTGTACAGAGAGGAATGCTACCTGCATTTCTTGTTTGCAGTTAATCCAACATGGGATTAGACTGCAGCAGCAGACTTTGTTACATGGTATGGTTTTGGCGGTGTACTGTCGACTGCTATTAAGAGTTCTTCAATGAGTCAGAACTTCACATGAGTACAGAAATTTTTACACTACTGAGCAATTCCTGTTTGCTGTGACAAGATAATTGAGAAAGTACTACATAACATACACTTGGTTCTGTAAATCCTAATTCAGTAATACATCAATTTTACTGCTACCAAAATTAGTCTAGTTCAGACTCTTAGAAGGAATTCAGACTAACAGCCTTGTAAAGAAAACTCTCATAAAGAAAGAGGTGCATCTCTTGTGCTGTGGCTTAGTTTGACATACACCAGACACTTGGCCAGTCTGGATTGGCCAAAATTACTCCCTCCCCAGCCTCAGGGCATGCAGTCCAGCAGCAAGGAAAGTATTTGCTAGGCGAGTGTCCTGCTACTGCTGCTTCTGCCTTTCTCAGAGCTTCCCACTAAGATGTGAGCATGCACCAGGCAGAAGCCAATTAGTTGGGAAGGGGTGGGGGGTCTTTGGTCAGTTGTTTTTTTCCACATACTTTCCTATAACTCTTCTGATAAAATTAATGCTAATACCTGAGGTAACTACTTGAGGAGAAAAAAAACTTTTTTCCTGTCTAAACAACCCCTAAAAAAGACAACCTTATAGAATTAGAAATGTATTGACTGGCTGGTGACCAGTCCACCCATTCTGTTGCATGGCAGTATCAGTTACACCCAGACTGTTTTAAAGAACGTCTGAGTCACAAACTTGGATGAGCTGTTTTCTCCCTCTTTTTTTTTCTCCCATGGCTCTCTGCACATGAGTTGTGACTCTCAGATCTTTGCAGTATCTTTGGGATACTGAATTTAAACTGGCTTAATTTCCTTGTCTTATAAAGAATGTGTTTACCTATTTTTAATCTTCTGGGCCTTTTAATCTTTCCTAACTGGCCAGATTTTTTTAAACTATCCTAATTTTTTTGCGTTCCTTCAGATTCCAGCTACTATACTTACTGTCTTCCTGCTGAACTTTCGGAACTCTAGGTTCTTCTCATCTACAGGGTTAAAAGCTGTTTGCTTCACAATAGGATTTATTCATTTCTTTGAACTGGTCCTGTCAATCTGCAGCCAGCTTTCTCATTTTTACTAAATATTGTTCTTCCCTTATTCTAACCTGTGGCTGTATTCTGTTAAAATACATTTTTGTATGTCACATTTTTCTGTCAGGACTGAAGCAGGACAGCGTGTAATACTTACTATTTTCTGTTAACAACAGACTTCTACCCTTAGTTTTCCTTTTATACCTACCATCTTCAGCAACTATTAATTTTTAACATATATTTGCTGATAAACTTGTGATCCTTGTGCATTGCCGGCTCATCAAGACCTTTCTGGACCCATCAAAATTTATTGCACTCCTGACATACATTGCTCTACATTCACTTTGTTGGCATCTCTGAGACCTGTATCTGCTGTAGAGCAGGAGGGGGTCATTGCTAGGATGTTGTTGCCATTGTATAAGACTGTCGTGAGGGCTTTGGCAAGCATGGCACCCCCTTATGATACTATCAGCACTCACAGCTGTACTGTGAACCTGAAATTGGCATTTCTTAAAGTCCCTTAAAATCCTTATGTGAGAATCCAAACTTTGTGTTTGGTTGGGGTTTTTAAACCTGCCACTATAATGTCCAATGACAAGCTGGAAACAAAGCCCAAAATGAGAACGTGACACTGTTTATCCAATGTTCATCTATCTGTATTTTACTATTTTTTATCAGATTCTTTCCCAGCCAGACACAGAATCTTGTCAAGTTTGGTGCATCCAGTAACTCATCAAGGTAAACTCTTGCCAAAGGAGAAGCTGCCTCGAAAGTAAGGGCCAGACAGGGGTGAGGGTCATTTTTCTAACTGTTGACTAGTTCCTGACTAGTTGAGTCGTATTTTTAAACTCAGTAAAGATTTTGTTTAAAAATTCAACAGCTGGGAGAGAAGTGAAAAGTTAAACTTAGCATCTGTTACAATATAGTAGCAAAATATAAACCAGGCTGCTTGCTGCTGGGATGGATTTGCTGAGCTTGTCACACTGCCCCAGAAGATTCCCATCTGCTTGCACTCACCAGGACTGCACCACTCTGGACTGGTTATGCCCGCAGAGAAAATTGAGGAGTAAGGAAACTCTTCATGTGTCCTCCCTGTTTAAGTAGTGACACTTTTCTACCTGGTTACAAATTGCACATACCAAACTTAAAGCAAAGACTTTTTTCCAAAGCTTTGGGAAAGAAGTAGGTCTAGAACACTTCTTCCCTACTGTGAGCATGTTTATGCTTACTTGGCAATAGATAAACTTTACTGGGGTAACAACTTGTGCTAGTCTATCTGCTGTCTTACAAATACAGTCTTAATACTTGGCAGAAAGGAAACAACAACCAAAAAGCTTCACAAACAAACCCACAATGCAACTTCATGAAAGCCTTCCAAAATTTCAACCAAATTCACAGTCAGTAAGAGGAGGTTGCTATCCATAGACTGCTATACCACAAAATAAGTCTTCAGGATGGCTGCAGGACTTATCTATTCGAATGTGCTGTAAAATCAGCATTGGAAAAGGGCAACTTGCAGGGACTGCAATGGTTTCAGAGGGGATTGAGGGTCTGCTCCTAGAGTAGGAGTGGAGTTCAGAAAAGCTGTTTGTAGGTGTTGTCTGGCACAGCTCCCCTCTGAGCAAGGAGTTTATATTGTAATTATCTAGTGTTAGAATCTAATAAAAATGACTAGTGGTCTTAAGTAATTTTTTAAATAGTGAAATAAAACAGCCCTTCCTGAAGGGGATTTTTTTGTCACAGGAAAAAAACCAAAACCCAACCCATAAGTAAACATTGTATTGGATGTTTGCAGGGGAGCTCGAGCAGACACCTGCAGCTGCACATAGGCTCTGGGCTGTTTCTCACTGCTCTGGAGGCAGAGAACAGTAATCAGCTCGGGTTCACTGGTGAACACTGGCTGGGTCTGGTGTGTGTGTGGCACCCAGGTCTGATGATGAACTCCTCTGCAGCATGGAGGAAGACAAGACAGATGTACACTGTCACTGTCTGGTTCCGCCTGAGCCTCAGGATGCAGTGACACCTCAGCTGGCCCTCTGCAGCCAGCTAAGATCATCAAAGTGGTTCTGCCCTGTGCTTTGCCAAAGAGGCTGTGCTAGATAGCTGCTGGCCTTGAGGGCAGAGAGAGGGTGTTGAGTATAATTGGCTTCTGGCATGGTGAGGAAATAGTCAGAGAAATCTGTCTCAGGGTACCTTAGATTTTTCTCCTATGAGACTCTGGCCACCACTAAATTAAACTCAATAGCCAGCATTAGGCTATTAGTTCAAGCGCAGATAATCAAACAAAAAGTAATGTAATCGCCCTTATCAACAGGTATGGATGTGCCTCTTAAGGCAGCAGGTTTAAAAGTAGTCATTATAAAAGTTTCTCTACAATATGTTGTATCCTGACTCATCCATTCTGAGCAGCACCTTCTAGAATTAAACTGAGATTAGTTAATCTGACTTCTCAGAGGCATTTTTAAGATCACAGAGCATCTCTGCTTTTATTCAGGCATACTACAAACTCTGTGCATCAGTGTTTCCCTGTGGAAAGGATCTGCACCAGTTCTGGCCCTTTCATGTAGTTTGCAATAAATCTCCAAGATCGGACAAAGTCTATTTCAAATTTCTGGAATAAGTAAAGAGAGAAGTCTGCTGAACTCCTACCAAAATATGCAGGGAACATTATTCAAGATATCTACTCTGTAAGAGCAGCATGGGAAATCTGTCACTGCACCCACAATTTTAAAAGACACAGGAAGCAATTGCAATAGCTCTATGTATCAGCGTCTCTAACTACAGAATCTAACCATCAGCTGGGCAAAAAGCATCAGAGACCCAAGCAGGGGAAGGGACAGAGAAGAGGAAGAGTAATGGGATGATAAGGAAAAAAAGTTGGTGATGAGGCAGCTAGGAAGGCAATCCAAAGAGCTACTGAAGTAGAAGGTAACAAAAACAGCAGCAAACAGACATTGCACAAGATGAATCGTAGTGGACGGGGTCTGTGACAGAAGAAGGGCTCTTACTTTTGGCTTCAGAGGGATGACATGAGCACTGGTGTCATGCTTCAGCTTTCCCTGCCCTCCAAAGTTAGTTTTACAGAGCCCAGTAATTCTCACACCCCAGGAGCTGGCTTTCTCCCAAACCCACGACTTTGCTGAGCTTTTCCAACCACACCCACACAAGGTCTTTCCACTCCACACCCCCTCCCCGCCAAAGTGCTCAGATTATTTTGGCGTGCCCACACTCTGTGCTCACCCCTTCCCAAGCACACCAGCATTCCTGGGTCGCTGGTACTACTGGGGTGCGTGTTATGGTGGCTGAAAGGGAGGAAATGTCCTAAGAATGGAGTGCAGGCTACAGGGAAAGATGGTTTCTCACCTCTCTTTCACCCTGGTAATTTTTGAGATACAGACATACACACACACACAAACACAGACAAACACATATTTGGAGGGGGGAAAAAAGGATAGTAGCCTGCAAATGAGTTAACTGTAATTCCTGCAACTTTCAACCTGCTGGGCCTGCAAGCCCTAGCCTAGCCTACTCACCTATGGGGAATAATCATTTTTGTTATATGTGCCATGACCCATCTCCAGGCTAACAGGGATTGCATGAGAGCTACAGGCACAGTGAAATCTAAACCACCTGCAAACTGGGGTGCGAATGTATCATTCCAGTCAATCTCAGACTCCCATAATAATTTATATGTTAACTGTGAATGTGGCACGAGTTAGAAGTACAGGCAATTCTTGCTGTAAAAGCAATGCAAACATTTTGTTTTAGTGAAGCAGAACGGCACACCTAAATAAACAAGTCAAATTGTCAAAAAACAAACACTGACTAGCAAGCAGAAGGAAGCCAAATTATGTTTACTTGCACATACACATAGTCTGTGGATTTAACTGGTGCATTAGGGATAATGTAACATACCAAAATGGTTGTTCAAATAACTTCGAACCATGATATTCCCTCAGTTCTTCTCTTTTCTGGTCTGTTCCCCTCATTCACACACTGTGCTTTGTCAGCTACCCCTTTACAGCAGCACTGACAGAGATAACACCTCATTCTACAGTCCTCCTTTCCTTTCAAGAAAAACATATGCTGTTCACTCTGCCTTCACCATAAATGGGGCTGTGAAATAGCTTGACTCCTTGGCCAGTTTGCTCTATTTTACTGTTTCAGTTTTTCTTCAACCTTCTCCAGTTCAATGCTGGTGGCATACTGAGGAACTCCATTAACTACTCTGATTTGAACTAGTTCATATTCACTGTCTTTTTAAACTATTCAGTCTAAGTTATCTTGTCATAAAGCTGCTGAGGAGGAGAGGAACACATGAAATTTATTTCTCAATTCCATTTCTACAAGATTTTTCAAACTTTACCAAAAGCAGTTGAAAAAAACCCAAACCCCCAGTCTTCCAGGTAAACAAATATGTTCTCTTCCTTCAAGGGAATGTGTTATTACACTGCCTCTTGCTCCCCTTGCTCTTTGGTCTGAAACCCCTCCCAAATGTGAAAATTAATGGACAGGGCTTTCTAAAGCATAGGGAGGCATAATACCACAAAGCATCTGTTTATAAAATGAAATGAGAGCAAGAAGCCTAACTTCGTTTTAAAAGCACCACATATGCTGTACTGGAAACAACTCAAATGGAAAAAATGTTGAACATTTGATCATAGAAGAGCAAATCCAAGCATGCAAGACATTTTGTGTTCCTTTCAGACAGTGACTGAATGCCTCTTTTTGCTATGTGGGTTGGTATCTGGCATACAACCAGTAGTCCATTGTCAAAGGTATGAACTAGATATTCTGTATCTTAAGAAAGATGCAGCAAACAAATCCCAAACCTTAAACCTGGGGAATGTTTCCCATTGAATTTGGATGTACCAACCGGGATTCTGGATTGTATTTCAGATTTTGGTGAAATTAAGCTGCTCATTAGAGACATAAGGCTTCTTAGTAGTTGTAGGGTGGTGGTACTGGTTGTGAGGTGGCTGTTGTGTTCCACAGATCGCTGCTGCCACACACTGTGTTTAACACAGTTTTGAAGACCTACAGGAGCTTTCTGAAGAAAAGCATGAAACAGTAAAATACTGTTAAACAGTGATAATATATCCATTTACACAAGATGAAGTGTCAAACAACAACAATAGACTTTTGTCCCTTGTGTTCTCCGAAGTTAGTTACATTTTTTTCTTTTGGAAAGCATTAATTTAATGTGCTTTTTTTTTTAAAAAAATCATGTTTCTGAAGATAAACACAGCTTCTTAAAATCTATTGGTGGCATGACTTGATTGTATTAAGAGGTGTTCCCCAAATAGAAAACTATTTTTAACCCTTTTTTCCCCATTCAGATACTTGAATAAATCTGAAACTTTTAAATGGACAGGTTGTGTCCAACATTCACTTTTGTTCACAAAAAAAATTCCTTAGTTTTACTTTAGCTTTGTGTTTTATATGCCAGGAAAAAGCAGAACTGGAATGTGAGAGAACTTTAAGATATGAGCCTCTATTGGGTTTATATATGCATTTCTGTGAACACAGAACACGTGCTCATCTAATTAATAAAATCCTGTTATAAAATACTACAACTGTAAATAGCCAGTACTGGACATAAACTCAGTTAACATGTCCTATTATGTTCAATCAACTCCCACTAATGTTTACAAACAGAAACTTCGTAAAAGATGCTCTCCCTTAAATGTCTGATCCCACTGAGGCCAAACCATAGTTCAATGAGCTTTCAATGAATTAACATTAATTAGTTATGAACTGAGCATGAAAATGCCGTTCTCTTTGCCCTCTCTTCCCACACCCCCATTTCTAAATGCCTCATTATAGGTCTCATCTACCCTTTATGCTCCTTTTTTTTTTTTTTGAAGTATAGTTTGTGTTATCCAATAGGACAAAATAACTAAAGATTTTTATGTTAACTGAATTAATTTACAAATGAATCTTAGTAAGAGGGATCAAAAGTTAACATCTTCCTCAATAAATAGAGTGTACCATCAACATTACCCAGAAACATGAAATCCTGCTGTCACTTAACTGACTGTATTTTGTCCTTGACTTTTCTGATTTTTGTATGATTTTGTTACTCTAAAAATACAAGGGTGGGTTTTATTCTTTTAAATTACTTAGCTTTCAGGTCCATTGTCTGTATCATAATGTCTTGGTTTGAAAGACAGGTGTCTGTGAAGGAAGGCAGGACCCTCCCCTGAAAAGGAAAATGTAACCCCCTTCCCTCCGAATTAT
>VZTI01002070.1:6601315-6687102 GCA_013397865.1 Struthidea cinerea | reverse complement strand
GGGGAAAAAATTCCCCAAAAGAAAAAAAAAAAAAAAAAAAAAACACAGAAGGTGAACTCCCAAAACCCCAACACATAATCATCTTTCTGTTGTGTTCTTGCGTTGTCCACTCTGGTATTCATCTGTTTCTCTCTGGCTAGTTATAACATCTCAACAGACAATGAAACTTAGAGGTTCTGAACAACCATGAAAACTCTGTTCTTCCTTCTTGCAGATATGGAGCGTCAACAGAATAGTTAAATTCTTATTTAAAGAATGAAGTTAGGAATCACTGTGTTGCAGGCATTCTGTTCCACTAGTCCGGTGTCACACCATCTGTGACAATGATGGCCACTATTATACTGCTGAAATGCCACAACTGGCAATCTGGGATTGCCTCTTCCTGGAGTTTTCTTCATAGTTGATTCTTGGACAAAAGGAATGCCTGTTTTTTGCCTCATCAAATCCATATCCCTTGATATGGGGTAATCAATGAACTCTGCTTTCACTCTCGATAGGCAACAGAAGTGTGCACAATTTTTGATTATGAGGCATGTGCTCACTGAGGAAAACTGCCAACATACTTGCTGCAGCTCTTCCTGTGCAGATATTAAGTGGTCCACTTTAAATTCAAATTTTCTATTTTATTAAGCATTTTGGTTTTCCTATCAGGAGTTCCAGAGAATGAGGTAAGAAGAAGTGGAAAACTCTGTAGCTTCCTAGTCCTTTGAACATGAGAAAGGGATACCTACAACTAATCATAAGCATGTCAGTCTGGAAGAAAGAATAAAAATTTCATCTGGTTGTCTGGTCACTATTACTGCCTAAATAAACGCCATCTGACTAATGCTGCTCTTCTGCACATAGTTTTGGGATGAAGAATGTTAAGCTTTAAAACAGCTGCTGTTACTGAAAATAGTCTCTTAATAAGAAAAGCCTAGTGCCTGTGAATGCAGTCGATCTGCCTCTCTAGAGAGACCTCTTTCATTTGGCACACACAGAGTTAAAATATAGGTGGAAGAGGAGGTGAGAAATTCCACTGACCTCCCAGCAACATAGTTTTTCATTAGCAGCATTTCTAAAAGTGTTAGCACTCCACCAGACTATCTCTCAACCACTTCTGGTACACCTTCAGAGCTTGAAGTCACAGCCTAGTCTTCTGCCAGTGTGGAGCTACAGCCTGCAGCCAGATAGACCCTGACTCAGTCCGAGCCTAAACCTAGTTTGCTTCCAGTCCAGCCACCTTGAGCAGCCAAACCCGGACTGTTTATTCACTTGAGAAGGAAGTTTATTCACCCAAGCAAGGAGCTGTGAGATTTAGGCTACCGATACACTTAAAGTCAGGCATATGTTTAGCTCCTGCTGAACCAGAAGCTCAGGTCTGAGCCCGCGCACCCAACCCTCCCCCTTCCAAATAATTGGTTAAAGGGTAATATGATACAGATTTATTAGCATTAAAAGTTTCTTTCTCCTGTTGTAAGGATCACAGACCCCAATGGCAAGGAGTAAGAGGAGCTTGACAGGAAAGGCTGTAAACAGGAGTGGAAATTTGAAAATATTGTCACTGACTGAAGCAAAGAAAATGTCCCTGCATCACTCCACTTACACTCATGGCAAGGTCAAATGTTTTTTGTCAAAATCTAAACAAATAAAGCATACTAATATATCAGTCATGTTTCTCATGCTCTTCAGTTATTTTTGAGGAAATGCAGTTGATGTTGTTGAGTAACAGCGACCTAGCTCAAACTATATTGGACTGTCTCTGTAACAAAGTACCAGATGTCTTTTGCACACGAAGTGCTTTACTAGGCCAAGACAGGTGTAACCAACTAGAATAGAAAGCTCTTCTCTCAATTTCACTGACAGTGTAAGAGGTGACATTAAAACCCCACAGTTACTTTCAGAGCAGAATCTGAGCACTTTAGCCTAAAAGTGTTCTAAATGCTTCTCATGTCAAATTCAGCTTTAAATAAAATTCATTCTAATGTTAACTAGAAAATGTGGAAACATAGTAGAAGTTTTTGCATATTAGCAGCAGTTACTTGTTGTTTTGAATGCCATGTGCAGGAAAAAATATGCTGAGATATTTCCCCTAGTTCTTCTTTACTTGCTGAAGTCAAAAGTTTGTCATAAAAGGCAAAACACAACTGTTTTCAATGACCTTGTAACCACACACATTTCCTGAGGAATTTGTGACCACTGAGGCTATGTGCAAATGGCCAAAAGTCCTGAGGATGTGCCGTCATAACTACACTTTTATATTTAATCTCAGAGCTTCAAAAAGTTACTGAAAAAGCTATTTCAGTAGCATAATATTGGACAAAGAAAAGTATATTTTGTTTGTTTCTACCGTGTATCACCAAAGCTTTTTCTAGAGCCCCAGACTGCGAAGTTCACTCAATAGTACCTAAAGACAGACAAGTAATACAACAGGGACATTCACCCATCCTATGCCCCGAAGTCCAGGATATGGGGTTCACACAGCTATTCCAGACAGAGAGCAGACAGCTAAGCCAAATACTCCTTGCTCTATCCAGTTCTTCTAAACTCTATTTTGCAACATCCCTGTTGTTCCTCTTCAGATGGTCTTCAGACAAACAAACAATGCCACCGGCTAAGATCAGCATGCAGGACTCTTTATCAGGGGAGGCAGTTATCTGGACCCTGGAAACATCCATTACCATAAGGACCTAGGAGCAGGAGTCATTATAATGCATGGCAGTGCTTCAAAGGTAAACAAGGGGCTAGGGAGGAGAAGGGATTGGAAATTCAAACTAAATGGACTGACTCTGAAAAAGACAGAAGTGTTCAGAAATTACACTGAGGTGATTTCTACAGCTGAGATAACAGCTGAATGCTTAAAAATTTGTATAAACGCAGTGTGGACGTTGTCTTCAACGCAATTTAAGCTTACAGGTGAGTTAGGAGGAATTGAACTTGATTTAGGAGCTGAAGGCTGCATCCTCCTACCATGGGGGCTGCCCCTGCAATACCACTGCTGTAATTTTGTTTGAGCTGCATTTCACATAGTTCCACAGTCAGCAAACATCAGGGATTCCTCCCCTTCTGATACAGAGGGAGAAGGATTTCCCTGCCCCTATGAAGATAGGAGCTGGAAGAGGAGTTGGAAAGAGAAAAGGTAAGCAAAGGAACACTGCTGCAGACAAGAGAGATTCCACCCTCCAAAAGTACTGCCACTATTCTGTGTGTGCTGAACAGTAGAGAGAGCCCACCGGCCTGTTGCTTCTCTCAGCTGAAGGCTGCAGGGGCAGCAGCCGATCACCTCCCACTTTTTAGCTGTGGGAACATTCAGAAAGCAATGCAAAGTATCTGTGACTGCTCAAAGGTAGAAAGAGTGATAAAGAACCAAAGATGGATGAAGAGGGGCAAAGAAGCTAGGATGATAAATTGTCAAGGCAGGGGATTAAAAGGAAAACTCCACAGAGAAAGGAGGATGAAATGAAAAACTGCTGAGGAGGTAGTTAGGGTGAAAACAAGTGCTGTTCAAGAGGGAATGAGTTCACCTGAGGGACTCCTCAAATGACTGCAGGAATTAATGTTTCCATGATACTCAAATACATAAGGTCCAGAGTAAGACAGCTCAACACCAAAGGTCAGATAAAAGGTGATCTGTCAGTCTCAACACTTTCCCTTAAAGATGAACTTCCATGCATTGAAACACAAGATAGTCTGGTTAGATGAAAAGATCTTATCAAAAGAACACCTTTGCACACATCCCCAATGTATCAAGGAAGGTTCCTATATGAGCCCTATATGGATGTCTTTCTTTGTGAAAGAGGTTTGTAAAATGAATGGTTTTATTCACTGCTACTCTTCACCATTTTCTGATTGTTGCTTTCTCAGGCTTGTGTTTCTAACACAAAGGCTAATTAAATGATTTACTGCTTTTTGAGTGGATGTTTTGCAACTGGAACACACTGAAGAGATCTGTTTGTAACAGATTAGAACAGACTCAACCAGAGAGCCACCTATGAAGCAACGCTTTCTCACACACACTGCTGAAGGTTTCCAGTTTCCCACCTTCATCTGAGTTTTCCTCTCACATACTTATCCCCTCATAATGATTTGAGGTGCTAAAAAATAGTATCCCAGGTGCACTTTCTTCAGTACTTTACCCAACAAATTGGACAGTAAACTTTTTATTAACAATCCTAAATTGTGTGTTCTTGGAATTTGCAGTGAAAAGAACTAATGATGAAAATTACTAAGGAGTTACAAACACAGGCAATAGAAAGGAACATACTCGTGTCCTCCCAGGGAGAGTTTGCTCTCATGATGGAGCTTAAAGGGGACTGTGAAGAATTATTCCTTAAAGGCAAAGACACACACACACACACACAAAAAAAAAAAAGGAGTGGGGGGTTTTGCTGCTATTTTTAAACACGTAGGCATATGATCCAGGGCAACTTTTTAAAGTAACGTGATACAACTCTCTTGGGAAGCACTGATCAAGCGATACTTTAATTATTTCATCTCAAATGAGCACTTTTCTCTAGGGAAAGAGTGAAAGATGTCAAAGACATAAACTGATTGTTGGTCTGCCATTCACATTGGGTAGCTGTTAGAAAGGCGTCCCTTTTCTGTTTAAAATGGACCATGGTTAATCTATGTTCTTACATCCTCTAAAACTCCCAAACTTTGAGCTATGTGCTGTCTTGCTTTTTTCATCCTGGTCACTTACTTTCTACAGTTTCTGGGTAATTTCTTTTGCTTTACCCAGTACTTTTAATCTCACCCTACATACTATAATTGACGTTTAGGACTGGGGGGAAAAAAGCCCTATGCAAACATCAATCCCACTTTCTATACCAGATCCTTTCAAAATGCTTTTGTAAGGAGGCACCATAAACAAATGTAAAATCAATCTCCTTTCCGAATTACTGCTGGTTATAAAATAAACAAACCAGATGTGTGTCATGGACAGTACCTGCTTTTCAGTTTGTTTCCATTACGTTCAAAGAAGGCAGGGACGCTGACATTCCACCTGGCAGCGCACAACCATGACTGACATTCTCAACGTAATTGTGAGACAACAATAACAGATGGTTGGTTTGGTGTTTTGAATTTCGCTGTTTTCTCTACATAAAAATTTAAGTTATAATTCGTGATGTTAAAAAATTAGAATTCTGCCTGGTTTACCTGTGTATGAATAGGACTACATTTTCTGCTAGAGATTACAGCGAGTTTTTCTCTCATCTGAACACACTGGCGTACCAGTGCCTACTTCCTCAATCCACTATTTATGGGTGAACTCCGGCAAAAAACCAGCACTCGCCCTGCAGAGTCTCACAGGGAATTGTGATGGGAACCCTGCAACACCAGAACATGTGCGCTGTGCCTTTACCCGAAACTCTTTATACGCAGCCCGCGGGACAGCGCACAGTGGGAAAGCAGCCCCGAGGGGAGCTCCCTGCCAGCCCCGTCGGCGGGGAGCGGCGCCGGCAGCCCGGGCGGCCGCTCCCGCAGGAAGCGGGAAGGAGCGCGGCCTCTCCCCGGGCAGCAGCGGCAGCAGCCTCGCCCGCCGCCCCGGCCCAGGGAACAACTCCGGCCCCTGAAGGCGCTGCTGGGCCCGCTGCGCTCCCGGCGGCTCGACGGCGACCTTCGCCACCCGCGGGGGTGGGGAGCAGCACCGCCGGGCCGGGGCGAGCAAAGCCGGGAACAACGGAGCTGGGAAGAGCCCGGCCGGGCCGGAATCCACAGCGCCCCGCTGGGCTCGGCAGCGGCCGCCGCTCCTCCCCTCGCCCGCGGGCAGGGTGGGGGCAGCGCCCCGCCGGCGGCTTGTACCTGTCCCGGAGGAGGAGGAGCCGAAGCCGCGCAGCCAGAGGGACAAAGTTAACTCTGGGAAGTTTACCGCGGGTGGGAAGGGAAAGGCGGGGAGCAAAGGGGAAGGTCGCTCCCGCCCCGTCGGCCGCAGCCGGGGCTCCCCGAGGAGGAGGACGCAGCGGCAGGGCCGCCCGCGGGGGACGCTCCGCTTCCTTCGCGCTGGGCTGGGCGCCCCCGCAGCGGAGGCACGCGGAGGCCTGCTGAGGTGACCGGCGAGCGGGAGCGGGGCACGGCCGCCCTCCTTGCCCGCCTCCCTGGGAGAAGCGGCCAGGAGCGGGGGCAGGCGCCCGGAGGAGCTCCCGCGGGGCTGCCGGCGGCCCCCAAGCGCCGCGCCGTGCGCCCGACGAGACGGAGGCTCTTTCGCCACCCCCTACACCGGGACCCCTGCGCCCTCCTCCCCGCGGCCGGCGGCTCCCATGGCTCTGAGCAAAGGGCTGCGGCTGCTCTGGAAGCAGGAGCCGGGGCCGAGCGCCCTGCTGGAGGCGCGTAGCCGCCAGGACTGCCTGTTGCTGGAGGCCGGCACCGTGGCGGCGCTCAGTAAGTGCGTGCGGGGGCGGCTGCGGGGGCGCGGAGCTGGCGTGGCTGTGGGTGCCCTTGGGTGCGCGCCTCTGCCTGCGAAGGGGCGCTGGGGTGCAGCGGCAGCAGGCGATGCCCAGGAGCATTGGGGCACTTTCCCCCGTGGTATGGAGAGAGGAAGGGCAGCGCGCAGACCCACGTCCAGTGGAATGCTGGATGCGGAGAGGGCTTCACCTCACTTACAGCCTGGCCTCCAGCACGGTCCTCCAGGCTTGGCCACTTGCTGTCGCATTTGGGTGACCCTCGGTACGTGCCATGCATGGAGGGTTGGCCAGCATCTCCTACCGACCCGTGTCCCATCGCTGCTCTGGATTGTCTTTAGCCTCCTCACCAGCAGCCGGGTAGAAGAGGCAGGAGAGGCCACCCGGCTGCCTGGTGGCGGTGGGGTCTCGGTACAGGGCACCTTTAGTGTGTAAGACTTATCTTCTACAGCTTTGACTGCAGAGGAGGGTCCAGGTAAAGGGATGGGATCCACTGCCTCTTGAAGAAGTATTTACTCAGCTACATCAGGCGCTAACCACCAGTGAAGACAGCCAGCTCACAGCAGAGATGTTTCGGGATGACTGACTTAAGATTTGTCTCCCGTAAAAAAGCCCGGGTTTCTTGCTGTGGTGCCCCTGTGGTTTGAACGGTATTTGGTTACTTGAGTGTCTGGCTCTTACTGGAGGAGTCTCGTAAACGTGCTCAGGTGTCTCACCTTGTGTTTTTGATACTTGTCACACGTGAGCTAATGCAATGCTGATAGTGCTAATGCTGAGGCAGGCACCGAAAAATGAGGTGACTGAGAATGTAAGGTGCAAAAAAGCAACGCAGGGGAACACGTGCTTGTGCTGTGTTCTTAAATTGTTTTCTGTGTGATACCCGTGCCTGCAATCATGCTGCTGTCCGCAGCATTGTCAGAGTCCATGTTCAAGCAGCTCAAACTGTTGTAGTAAGACCTGTGTGATTTGTACAATGTCAGTCACAATGTCACCTCAGGATCTGGATCCACTGAGCTGAATCTTCCACAATGTACAGTGGCAGGACATGCAGACAAAAATACTTGATTTTCAGGTGTTGGGGACTTTAGGAATGATGAAAGCCAAAATAGTCATCAAGCGGCAGCTGATTTTCACAAGAATAGTTCTGGTAGTGGAAAAATGAAGAAGATGTTATTGTCACTGTGGGGACTTTTGTTTGGTTGGTTTTGTTTATTTTATTTCACTGGAGTTTTATATTGTGTAATACTTGGGGGGTTCAGTTTCTTGCTAAATTCTTCAGTAACAGTGGACATGACTGTGTTACATTTTTCTAGGGGAGTTTTTTGTGTCAATTTTCAGTGAGCTGGCAGTGAAAAGTCAGTTAATACTGAGCAGGACTTTACTCACTTTCCCTGATTCTAAAACCTGTTGACATTAAAACTCTATATTGATATCAGTGGGGTTTGGTCTGTATTTTGTTATTCTGATAAAAATCTAAAGGAGCTCTGCTTCCTAAAGCCAATGTGCATGAATGAAATGGAGGGTCCACTATTCATGTAGCCAGCCCTGAGCCACCTGTATGACCAGTGGTTGGAAAGATTTGAAATCTCGTTAATTAAAGGAATCATCAACATAGAATAGTTTTTTTTCTCCCCCAGTATTGCCATTCCCCATTTGAATTGCTATACCTGGAATGGTTTAGTGGCTGGAAAATTGCCCAGTGGAAAAGGACCTGGTGGTGCTGGTCAGCATCTATCTGAACATGATCCAGCAGTGTGCCCAGGTGAACAAAGAGGCCAATGGTATCCTGCCCTATCTCAAAATAGGACCGTGTCCAGAGAAGGACAATGAAGCCAGTGAAGGTCTGGAGCACAGGTCCTATGAGGAGCAGGTGAGGGAGCTGGGGGTGTTCAGCCTGGAGGAAAGGAGGCTCAGGGGAGACCTTATCGCTCTCTACAACTGCCTGAGATGAGGTTGTAGCCAGGTGGGGGTCGACCTCTTCCCCCAGGTAACAAGCAACAGAAGAAGAGGAAATGGCCTCAACTTGCACCAGGGGAGGTTTAGATTGGATATTAGGAGAATTTTCTTCATGGATGGGGTGGTCAGGCATATTGGAACAGGCTGCCCAGGGAAGTGGTGGAACCACTATGTCTGGAAGTGATCCAAAGCTATGTGGATGTGGAAGTTGGGAAGCATGGTTTAAATGATGAACACGGTGGTACTAGTTTAATGGTTGGACTCAATGATCTTAGACATCTTTTCTAATATTAATGATTCTATGATTTTGTGATTCTATCATTCTAGAATTTATACAGTCTCTCTTAAAATGTGTTAGAAGAATTCTGAAGTAGTGATTTGTATGGTGTAAAAAGTGTGTTTGCCGTGCCTTTTGGAAGTCCGGTGTCATGTCTTGAGATAATTGTAATCACTAGTGCGTTGGCATTCAGCCCACTCCATGGTAATAACTTTGTCATTTTATTTCATTTGATTTCTCTCTTCCCTCCTGGGTCGGTTCCTGTATTATAGGAAAAGCTAGTTTGTCCAGTGGAGCCTGTTTAGATAATTTCTTCTGTTTGTGCGGCAGAGGACCAGAAAAGGAGGGAAAACCAGTAGTAGGTATTGTGATGGTGAATTTAGAAGAATTGTGAAGAGGAAGCTTCACAGCAGGGTGGTAACAGAAACAACATTAATTCTGTTTTGTTTGACTTGCCTTTAGGTTGTTACTAACCATAGAACATGACAGTGGGAGGTTAACATAAACTTTATATATGTGTGGTTTCAGACATACTAGTCCTAGGATTGTGTTAGCTTTGGCTTCTCTGTCTAATTTTCTGTTTCTAAAATAAAGTTCTTTAAAAAGTGCATACCTGTGGTGAGGAGGAATTACACAACTGTGCCTTTTACAAACCTCTACACTAAATAAAAGCAGATTGGTATACCTGGAGCACTTAAGTTGTACAACAGTTTATGTAATTTTGCAATTGCACCCTCATGTAAACAGAACTGTAGAGAGGAATAATCATAGATGGAGGGTGAAGGCCTGAGAACAAATTTTAGTCATTGCTCATTATTAGTTTTTCCATAATTACCAAGTATCTCTCCCCTTGAACAGGCACGACATCTGCACTCTTGGAGAGTTTAATTGCTTCTATAATAATTTTGTACTAGAAGAAACTTAAACGTTGAATTTAACCTAGTTCAAGTGGCAGAAGGGAGTGGGAATTGTCCTAGAAGAAGTGGTGTTACAAAAAAAGAAATCTGAAAAACCACACACTTGTACAGACATAGGCTACAAACCTCTGGCAAACTCCTCATTAAAATAAACACTTTCAAATATGTAAGCTAACAATTTGATGCTGTCTTGTGAATGGATGACTTTATACTTTTTCCTCTCTCAATACGCTATAAAGGTAATAATGACAATTTTAGTTGCAAATTGGTTACGTTTCAAATTTCCGTACTGCATACAGAGATTTATTACCTGAGAAATATTTGCATCCTGGATGTCAGTAGTGGAAAAATATTGTAAAGATCTCAAATTGTCTGAGATGTCAGCAATTTATAAAATGAGAACACTTGTCCTGCAATTGAAACCTAAACAAAGAAACTCTTGGAAAAATCAAGAAATCAAAAATCACTGGAAACTAGGAAACCTAGTTGCATATCCCTAAACGCCTTGACTTAATCTGTGTAGTGATGTGATATCAACAGAACAGTTTTCTGCTCTACCGTAAGTTAAATAGTGTTTTTGAGGATGGAAGTTTGTCTTCCTCCTCTCATGATGTCACTGTAGGGTGGAGGGTAAAATTCACTGTATTGAATTGAGTGACACATTTTGCTGGAGGCTTTTTTTGTTTTTTTTTCTTTGCTTTTTGGTCACTGGCAACCCTAGAGCTTTAGCTATCTCCAGAAGGGTGGGTGACAGCCTGAAGCAATTCTTCCAGGAATTCTCTGAGCTAGAACATCAATATATTCTGTGGAAGAAACCTACAGTCATGAAGGATGAAGAAAAATTGTCATTGATTTAGAAGTTTTTGCTTAATACAGCAGGGAGTATAGATACAGATGCTGTTCCTACTTGAAACACATTACAGTTTCAGTGGTTTACAGATTAAGTGACCTGCACAAGGTAGTTCTGGACTGCTATCAAGGCAGTTGCTAAACTAAACTAAGGCTATAGTGCTGAAAAGATGGTGATTTAACTTTATTATGGCAGGTAATTTCAGTGAAAAGCTGTCAACAGAAGTGCTCTGCTATTGAAATTCAGCATAATAGTGTGTTTTCTCAAGGGCAGAGCCAAAGGGTGCAGAGATTTATTTTTTTTTGCCAGCTCTTTGATTCTGCAGCTGCTTTTATAAAGGATGTTACATCACCTGTTATGGTAAATCCTAAATGACCATGGTGTCTGGAAAGTACAGAAGTTCAAAGCTGATACAGTGCGTGTTTTTGCAAATATGTCTGAGGTTTTTCCAGACTTTTACTCACAGATCTGGGAAGTTAGCCTTTACTAGAGACAAACTTACATAGAGTTAAGGTGTGTGTACACTCTGTGGAGGAGTTCTGTGCCTCCTCTGCCGCTTCAGTTGCAGGTGTGTGTGTGGTTCTCTGATGCAGCTGAGTGAAATCAGGGTAAAGTCTTGCAAAACCAGGAAGCAGCAATTATTTACCTGTGCATCTTTTTTTCCTTTTGTACAGGAAGCAGTTTCTGTGCTGTGTGTACATTCACTGTTTACAATTAGCCCTGGTTTTATATTTATGTGAACAACTATGCTGCTGAGTGGAGTATGGGAATCAAAGACCAATACTTGTGTAAGCACTCTGTGAATGTATCTCTAAGCACTACACTCTATCCAAGACGGTGAGCCCTCCACCATGGCTCATTTCTACTCTTACGCCAGAATATTCATGTAGCTAGCACAAACTTTTGTGAAGTTTTCTGTAGTTTAGTAGTGTTCCAACTTTTTCCCTGCTTGTGGAAGCAGTCTGCAGAGCAGAAGTCCTGTCTTCCTTGGTTATGCTGGCAGTGGGCACTTGCAAGCTATGGTTTTCTCAGGCTGAACTTCACTGCTTTAGGTTGTAGGAAAAAGTATGTGTCGCAATTCTTTCAGTGTTGTCAAAATGCAAACTGGGTACAGAGAAGAGGGAAGATGTATTAGTGTAAACATTTCGTGTTGATTACAAGACTTGTTTTCTGTGCTAGGAAACAAGTAGTAGTTGTGAGGGATGAATTCTTTGTGGTGGTTGTGTCTGTAGTGACTGCTGCACGTTTCTATGTAAATGAGTCATACACAGCAGAAACCACATAAATATAGTGGTCAAGCTTCAGAGAAATCACTAAGGGACTTCTCCTTTATTTTCTTGACTGTCAGCAGCAGCATGGAGCTGTTCAGTAGAAACACAGTGGTTTAATTAATCCATTATTCTTTGATTGTGAATGAATATATTCATATATGCACATGCACTATGAAAACATAATCTCTCACTAGAAGCAGATTGTTCTCAATCTAATATAGAAAAACAGGTAATTGATCTTTCCAAAATGCCAATTTTCTGTTTTGTTTGTTGTATTTTCAACCAGAAATGTCTCTTACTAGAAAATTGGTAAATATGTTGCTTAATGTTTTAAATATTTGGACTCTCTTAACTGTAACTCTGAGCACAGACTTCTTCCCAGCTTTGTACTGCTTGGCCTAATATGGTGTTTCTGAATACAGTCTGACTTTCATAATGCTTGGGTAGCTGGGATTGAACGTGAGCAGGAAGATTTTAGTGGGAAAATATATTGAAAATACAGCAAAGTACTTTAAATATGTCTGCAGATGACTGAAAACACAATTTGGAGGCAAGTTAATTGTCTAAACTCATATAATACCAGACACTGGACTTACTTCTAGGAAAGATGCTTGTGGTGGTGCATATATGGGAGTTTTGGTATGAAATTTCTGTTTGATTATAGATTTCCCCTGTTTCTGGGCAAAGTTCACACCTTTCCCCCAAATGCTAAATGACACAAATAAAGTCATCCCGTGACACCAAACCAATGTTTCTTAAAGTACTTAGAAATATACCTGATAATACATTCGTATAGCAGTCCCTACAGCCAAGCAGGTGACTATTTCCAGAATCAGGCTGAAAAATCACAAGGGAGAAGCAGAATCCATAACCTAGTCTCAGGCTTTTTTTTTTTTTTTTCAAGAACTTTTCCTTCATTTTTATCCTTAAGTTGTAGGTATTACTGTGTCTGTCCTTAATGTTGGACTTGAAATTATGATACCTTGCTCTACGCTCTTACTCCAGTCACTAACCTTTCTGGGCTCCATATGCTTGAGAGTCGTGCGGATTCTTGCTGAAATCTGGGGGTTCAGCCCTAAGGAGGGGTTGAATGAAGGAAACTGCCTATGTCTGGCCAGTTCCTGCTAGCTGGTAAATTGAATTTGCAGGTTTTACAAACAGGAAGTCACGCTTGGTTAAGGCATATGGTATAATGTAGTTGTATGTCTTTTCATGGTGTGAGGTTTTTTGGCTCTGAAATATTTTCTGCATGGAAAAGGTCACTTTTAATTGATTTTATTGTAGGTTAGTTTCATTGAATTATTGCATGCCTGTTGTTTTGCAAGGGTTAAGGTGTTGAGCTAACGTGCCAACCTTATGTTTACATCAGGAGCTTATTCATAATTAAGGAAAGTGCTTGAGGAATGCGGATCATGTGCAGATCTAAAGCTGTTATGAACGCAGCACAGTTGTGATAATTATTGCAGGAGAGCTGATACTCTTTACATGCTTAGTGGAAGGAAAGATTACTAGAGAAGTACTAATGGGCAGCTTTAGTGGAGTTTGGTGATTATTATGTGTACCTTAGTTATTATTAAGTAGTGAAGAAATGCACTATGTAATTTCAAACTAAACTAGTTCTCTAAGTAGAAAACTTTTCTGTTTCTTCAACTTGTGTAGCAGTATTGTGTATTAACTCTATATGTATATATGTAGGTATCTCAAGTTGGCTGGTTTAAAAGAGGAAGGAGTTTACATATGAGCAGAATATAGCTAAACATGTAGTCCTCATCTTAGGTTTTCCACCAGACCACTCTCACTGCCTCTGCATTTCAGAGATTTTATGAAAGCTGTTGCAGAATAAACCCCCTGACTTTGGGAAATTTAAAAGAGAAACACAGAAATAATTTTCATGTCACCGCAGAATCACAGAATCCTTATGATTGGAAGGGACCTCTGGAGATCCTCCAGTCCAACCCCCTGCCAAGGCAAGGTCACCCAGAGCAGGTGACGCAGGAGCTCGTCAGGTGGGTTTTGAACTCCAGAGAGGGAGACCCCATGACCTCCCTGGGCAGCCTCTTCGAGTGCTCTGCCACCCTCAGTGTAAAGAAGTTCCTCCTCATGTTGAAGTGAAACTTCTTGTGTTTTAGTCT
This sequence comes from Struthidea cinerea, assembly GCA_013397865.1. NCBI lineage: Eukaryota > Metazoa > Chordata > Aves > Passeriformes > Corcoracidae > Struthidea > Struthidea cinerea. The sequence goes on along the minus strand of VZTI01002070.1, from coordinate 6,673,319 downwards.
ATGACCTTTACTCCTCATCCTGCCACTGGGCATCACTGAGAGGACTCTGGCACCATCCCATCAACACCTGCCTTTGAGATATTTATATGCATTAATGAGATATACTGCCAAATGTTGGTAAAACTGTATTTTCTGTATTGTTGAAACTTGTCAGATATTGGTATGTATTTTCCCTGTTCATCGCAATCCTTTAGAGTTTCACAGAAATTTTTCCCTTTAACACTCTTCATGCAACAAAGTAGCATGTAAGTTTTGTTCTCTGTGTAGCCACACTCTTTCTGATTCTGACTCGCGTCCTAGCACTCTTTGATTGCTCTAGGAGATGTTTCAGGTTTTGATGACAGTTATTTGAGATTTTAATAAGATTTTGAGATTTATAAATATTTCGTTTTAATCATAAGATATGAACCTGCCTCAAGCCCTCTGGAATAATGTCCTTTGTGCAACACCAAGGAGTGTAACAGGACAGGAGACTTCAAATTCCGTCAGTATCTTTAACAAAGGGAATTTACACACACCACCCCCCAAATGTGGTCCATAGGCACTAAAATATTCTGGCCTCTCTGTTTACATGACCCACAGACAGATCTGTGTCTGTTTGGCATTTTTCTTTCTTGCTCCTTCCTGCTCCTTCCTTCCCGGCAGCTCTGCTGGTGCTGCTGCCCCGACTGATGCTGCTGTGCAGGCGTCGGCTCTGACAAGTGGGCTGCCCAGAACGGCGGCGTTTCTGTCCCAGTACTGGTGGAACACAGCTGTTTGGCTGTGTGTTTGGAGAAGTCCTTTGCCAGGAGCTGACATGTGTGCGATGCCACTGGCTTGACCTGGGAAACCCCAGTGGGTTCCATACGTGCCAGCAGCAGGTACTTCTTGCCAGTAGTGGAATGAGCTGTGTGTTGCTTAATTCCATGCTGAAATAAATTCCATTCTTTTGGATTGTGCTCTTACCAGACACTTCTAACAGCCAGCTTTCCAGCTTATAATTCTATTTTGAAAAGTATCACCATGCTTTTGAAGTGACTTCTGAAATGCTTTCAGGTTGTGCCTGGCCTGCAACTTTATGAGCTCCCCCATGAGTCTCAGGTCTGAATCTCTTGGTGGTTCTCCTGTTTTAGATTTCTTCCTAAAGCTGGAATATTTGGAGCAAGAATTTTAGTTTCGGTTTTCCCTTTTTATTTTAAAGTAGCACTATTATTTTAATGTAGACAAGCTTTAAAGCAGGGAACAGATTTAAGAAAAAATTATCAATATGTTGTTGCTGGTCTTTTCTACTTAGTAAAGAAGCCATGGAAATGAAACATCACCTTTTTTAACCTGTTTTTTTTAATACCTAAGAGAGTCTTGACAGGGAGGTTTTTTTTCAAAGACTGAAACATTGTTATAGTCTATCTAAACTGGTTTTGTGATACTGTTTTTATAAGTGTCTTGCAGAATCTCAGCTCTTAAAATGTGCCGTTACCGAGTATTTAAGTTATTGTCCAGAGATTTATGTTACCCAATAAAGATCACTTTATCCTCTATCTGCTGATTTTGCTTTGCTTCACTGGTGTGTGTGGTATCAACATTCTGCTAGTTTCTCCTGATTTACTCAGTGTTCTAAGAAAGTAGAGTACGTAAGTTGTGAAAGTATGGTAGTAAGAACAAAATTAAGAGAAAATTTACAAGTCTTCTTTATTTGTCACAAGTGCAAAAATTGAGACAAACATGTTTTAATTACTCTTGGGGGTTGTCTCTGTTAAGGAATTTTGCAAGAGGAATTGTCCTTCATTTCACTTCAAAGTGTCAGCAATATATGGGATATTTATTTGTTTTCTATGCTTCTCACTGAGCTCTGTGCCTCTTGAGATTTATAAAGAGAAGTCTCTTTCTTTTCCGTTCTATCATCAATTGCAAGCAGTTCAGTTTGTCCTTTTTATGCCCAGAGGTTTCAGAGTTTTTTTTAACTGCTGAAGTTAATTAGGAGCATAAGATTGCATATTATTAGCAAATCTCGGAAAGTACTATGTTGCTGTTTATCTGTAGTTCAAGAAGTAAAAGAACATTTGAAGGTTACAGTCTACTTTCCTCATTTGGGAGATTAACTTTGCTCCTCATTGGGAAATATATACAAAATGCAGACTTAGTCATTCAGAAAGTATGCTGATTTTATGTTAAAGCATCCAGTGACAAGTTTGATCTGTGGTCTGGCTTAGTATCTAAATGTTCAGTATGTGCCTATTGCAGTTGCTTGTTGCAGAAATGCACAAATGTAACCACGAGCACCTGACCCTTTATTTAATTAACTAATTCTTACATCACTAAAATATGTTTAATTCCTCTTAAAATCAACATCTGGTCTTGTGTCTACATCAAATCATGCTATCCTGCATAAAAAAAATTCCAGTTCTGTCTGAAATTAGTCTGAGAGTCTGGAAGTATAAAGTCTCTTTGTACATCAAGAAAAGATATTGTATTTTAGCTTATGGCAAGACTGATTGTTATTTTTGTTCTTATTTTAGAACAGTGTAAATGTTACATGTGGTTTTATATTTCTTTGTTTATTCAGGATCTGATGTGGCATCTGTACCATAGAATGAGATTGTTACTGACAGTCAGGTTGTTTGAAAATGTAGTGAGTGCTCTTCTTTCTCCTAGGGTGGTGTGTGGAGATGCTATGCATTTCTGTCCCATCATGTTTTAATCTCTGTGGTTTTACAGCATTTTAATGCTACTTTTGTACTGTGGTCTTGTTGACTGAGAAAAATCAACCATGGAAAGCATTGGTGTAGGCAATAGCAATCTGAAAATTTTATAAAGACTGGATAACTAAGTTTCCTGCCTTTCTCTTTGTTTCTTAGCTCCAGAAGAAAAGGATGCAATTAAAGGACAGTATGAAAAACTCATAGATGCTTATGGCTGCTTAGGGGAGCTTCAGCTTAAATGTGGTAAGTGACCATCTGTATGACTGAGATTATAAAATGACTCGAGAATGCTAAATGGTAATAAGTGGCTAAAGTTGTCTAATTCCTTTAATTGTGAAAACTAGTTGCACCTTGTCATGGGCAGTCTGGAAAAGATCAGTTTCTTTTTCTATTTTGTGCCAAAAGCATATCACTGAATGATGGATGGATTTTTTTCTTCATTTGTTATGTCTAACATTCTTAACTGCCTGAAGATAATTGCCATTCTTCTTTCCCTATCTCATTTGTCCAAGGCAAGCTATGATTTCTTAATTCTTCTCTTCTTTAAGGATCATGTTTAGACACTGACTATCATGGTCATCTGAGAGTACAGTACCACAGATTGCCAGTTCTTGTTATAATGCCTAATTGCCTTTAATCATTCAAATGGATAAGGATTTGCAGAAGAAAGCCTCTGGCTTCAATTAGTATAGTAAGGAATGTTTTTTGTCATTGATGTAAATTTTTGTACGGTTTGGGAATCTTGATTTAGCAAAGGACTTGTTATTACCCTGCCTGCAGGAATGTTAATGGAAATAACATGTTTTAAGAAGGGAACTGCAGTGATTGATTTGCAGATAATAGGGCCTTACACAATACTTAAAAATCACTGATGATTTAGATGCATAAATAAAAAAGCACTGTATGCATTGTTCCCAAGTTGTTACAGTGAGCCCTAATTTTCACTTGGAGAAATGACAAGACTTTTCCATATTGTTTGGTGCTTGGTCAAGGAGTCTACCACAGGTAGTGGTGGTGTGAGCATTGGTGTATTTAGGCCAGTAGATGTAATTGTGTCTTTTTATACCCCACTTACCATTTTGCAGCCTGAGAAATACGACTTGAAATTGACCTGAAGAGGCAACTACAATCTGAAGGATTTTTGTGTCATAATTTATAACTGTAGGCCCATCTAGTCTTTTATAATGAATGTGGACTTTTTTGTTTGTTTTGTTTCTTGTGGAGTTAATTAGACATTTCTCAGGAGATTTATATCAATTTGCTAATGTAATTTAAAATGGAGGACTTGTGATTAGTTTTTCTTGGCACTTGGATCTGTTTTTCTTCATAGAAGTCTAACAGATCCTGTTGTAGTAATAAAGGAATGTAGCTATTGAGTTCAAGCTCTTCAAGCTACAGATAAGGGTAGTTTTTGTATGTGATGGGAACCAAATATATCCAACTTTTGTCTTCATATGAAAAGGTGAATGATTTCAAATGGGCTGTGAAATATTCTCAGCCTTACTTTTTCTCATGTCCTTATTTCTTCTTGAACAACATATGCTTAACTTCAGTGCTCTGAAAGTGTGAGGTTTTTCCTTTCTGAGCTTTCTCACTGCACCTGTGCCTTGTTCTAGCATTAGATTACAAGTTCTGATACAGGACTTACTTTGGAAGGGATTGTTAAAATTCAGTGAAAAGTCAGAGGGTCAAGCTGTAATGGTAAGTGAAGGTAAGCAAATGTTTCTGCTTCTGAACATTTTTTAAAAAGCAAAGATGCATGTCTGCTATCTCACTATTCAAGAGGTAGCCCAGGTTTTTGTCACAGTCTGGTTTAGATCTTCCGTCTTACATGTGAGTTCCATCCCTTTAGCTGTTGCCTACATAAAAGATTAACACTACAAAGGAATTGTACTGGGTTTGTGTAGCAAGGTTTTGGTAGCAGGAGGGGCTACAGGTGTGGCTTCTCTGAAAAGCTGCCAGAAGCTTCCCCTGTGTTCAATGGAGCCAATGGCAGCTGGCTCCAAGATGGACATGCTGCTGGTCAAGGCTGGGCCCATCAGCAGCAGTGGTAGTGCCTCTGGGATAACAGATTTAAGAAGTGGGGAAAATACTGCCCAACTGAAGCTGGGGAAGAGCAGAGCTAAAGTATGTGAGAGAAACAGCTCTGCAGACACCAAGGTCAGTGAGGAAGGGATGGCAGGATGTGCTCCAGGTGCCTGAGCTGAGATTCCCCTGCAGCCCGTGGTGCAGACCATGGTGAGGCAGCTGTGCCCTGCAGCCCATGGAGGTCCATGGTGGAGCAGAGATCCCCCTGCAGCCTGTGGAGGACCCTGCACTGGAGCAGGTGGATGCCTGAAACAAGCTGTGACCTTTTGGGGAAGCACACAGTGGAGTAGACTCCTGGTGGGACCTGTGGACCCATGGAGAGAGGAGCCCACACTGGAGCAAGTTTGCTGGCTGGATTTGTGACCCTGCAGGGGACCCACCCTGGAGCCTGTGTGAGGGACCCACGCTGGAGCAGTTCATGAAGAACTGTGGCCCATGGGAAGGAGTCATGCTGGAAAAGTTTGTGGAGGACTGTCTCCCATGGGAGGGTCTCCATGCTGGAGCAGGGGAAGAGGTGTGAGGAGTCTTCCCCATGAGGAGGAAGGAGCGGCACAGATGATGTGTGAAGATCTGATTGCAGCCCCCATTTCCCATCCCCCTGCACCACTGGGGGAGAGCAAATTGGGAGTAAGGCTAAGCCTGGGAAAAAGGGAGGGGTGGAGGAAGGTGTTTTTAAGACTTGGTTTATTTTTCATTGTCCTCCTCTGTTTTGACTAGTAATAAATTAAACTAATTTCCTCAAGTTGAGTCTGTTTTGCCCGTAACTGCTAAGTGATCTCTCCCTGCCCTTATCTCGACCCACAAACCTTTCATTATATGTTTTCTTCTCTGCTCAGCTGAGGAGGGGAGTGACAGAACAGCTTTGGTGGGCACCTGGCATCCAGCCAAGGAGACTCAAACTACTACAGGAATGCAATGTAACTTTTTCCTTTTTTGTAGAATGTATTTTAGCAGCTGCAAACAAAGGCATAATTGGCCAGCTCTTCACTGAGGGTCAGTGATCACATAGACTTTGTTCAGGAGTATCGGCATTTTTCCTTACTACTGGAAACATGCAGACCATAAGTATTAAATTAACTGAGAATATTTGTGAAAATACATTCCACTGGGATATTAAGAGTACATTTGTAGAGCAGAAGGGTAGACTTTTTGCCAAGACGTGAAAGATGTCTTGGAACATTTTAATTAATCTGTAAATATCGCTACTTAGAAATCCAAATAAATCACATTGTATGCCTGCCAAAGTAGATCTTGCTTTTCACAAGAAAGTGGATGAAATATGTGAAACTGACTCACAAAGTTAATGTTTCCCACCCGTAATAACATTCACTTCTATGTACTTATGTCTGTTAACATGACTCACTAGTTCTTCTGCTTTCTTTTGTGAGATGGATGGCAGCAGAATGAATTGTACAGTGTCTCTGAGCTGTACCTCAGCCAAGACTTTGCTGCCAAAGAAGATCTAGCAGTGACAAATACATCTTAAGCAAAGTGTTAGAAGAGCTGGCTTTACAGTGTTTTGTTCAGACACTGTGATGTCAGGAAGAGACGCATACATAGGGTGGTATTTTAACACCGTCACCACATAGGTTGTTTGGTTTAATAGAGCTGCTGTATTTGGGGAGGCATTCTGAATTCATTTCGTTGTGTATATGCTCTCACTCTTGTACGTATACAATGTGTAGTTGAAAGGAAGAAATTCCAAATGCAAAAAAGACAACTAAGTACCTGTCTTCTATTCTTTTTGCACATTTCCTAAAAATGTAATTGTATTAAGAAGAAGGAGAAAGAGGAGTGTCCTTGAGACTAAAATGGTAGTTTGGAAAATCTTGGCTCTTTTCATAATTCTGCTGTAGATTTCCTCAGCAATTGCCAGCCAGGTGGTTAGAATGTACTGCTTTGCTGTGTTCTGCTGCTATTTTTGAAGACAGATGAGAGGCAAATTTTTTTTTTAGTGGACTATAAAATGGAATAGAGTATGTGTGGAGTGGAGATGGAAAAGGCTGAGGGAACATAAGGCAATAGCGTGACTGTCATGGAATGGAGAAAGCAAAAATTGCAGAAAATCCATTTTTTAAAAGAAAAGGCAGTCTTGAGTGAAATAGTTGCAGATAAGAAGGACAAAATAAGAGTTGAATATTGTCTGCTTTTCACTGTAGCTCAAAATAGGCAACATTGAAATCATCCCCTAATCTGCAGGGGAAACAATTGCCTTGAGTCATGTAGACAGGTTAAATACAGAAACTGCAGCTTATTATTGTACGGTGTGACGTACCAGAACTGCATTTCCTGTTCAACTTGGATAAAGGCAGTTGGTTTCACAAGAGCTTTGGAAAAAATGGATGGAAATTATTATTGTCTTGTTTCTGTGCTAAATGTTCTTCATCCTCTGCCTCTCGTGTGCAACCTAATAAAAGGGCATTCAGCACATACCGCTGTGAGCAAAACATTTCTTACATTTCTTCAGAAGTGTTTTTTACGGATGGTTGTAGTGCTTGATAGCTGTAATGGGGCAAAATAATGATCTTAGTCACATTTGTACCCATTTATCTGAGATCAAAGTTTGGTCCATAAGCTTTGAAAGAATTTTTTTCTTTAGTACTGTATGTGGGTCTGGCTTTTTCATAGATGCGTTGCTGTAGAAAGCATGACCAGTAAGGAACACTTCACTTCTTGCTCTAAAATTATTTCGGAGATTTCTTTAAAACATTCCAGATTGCATTCCAAGGACAGGAGGAACATTTCTACAGCTGTGACCTTCAATTGCAGTTCTTACATTCCTAAATGACTTTCATCTATATGTACAGTTTACAAAGGCTAATATGAATCAGGATTGTACATTAAACTACTTGTGTAAATTAAAGGAAAACAATTATTTTCCAAGGTGGGGTATGGTAAATAGTCTACAGCTGATGTGGTTGGTGGTTGGTACAAAGTGAAATGAATATAAGAGCCAGACCTAGAACCTTGATCACTTCACAGGAAAAAAAATTCCATTTTTTTGATTGCTTTTTATTGGCCTTAGTGCTGGTCCCATTCATCATGCATATTGCAGCTGTTGGGTGAATATAACATATTTTCTGCTACTGTATTGCACATAAAATCGACAGGAAATTACCATAAATTTTCCACCCACTGTATTTCCATTAATTAATTTTTTAAATAAGAGCTGTTGGGCTTGTGTTTCCAGAAATGAGTTTGGCCTGTCCCATACTCCAGTGCATGTGCAAGGAGGTCCTGAGAGCAGGGAGCCTCTGTAGAGTGGCTGCAGTGGTAGTACTGGCGGGGCCACTGACTTTAGGGAATTGATTTAGTGTTAATTCTCCCTTTGATCTGGAGGATGCTCTGCCAGCATTTTAAAACACAACTTTCTGTCTTATTTGAGCTTGCACTTAAGGGGTGACTGCTCGTTTCATGACTTTTAGTACTTTTCTTTCCATGTTATTGTTGATGTTCTGAACAGAAGAACTGTAAATACCTTCAATACTGTTTAGCTCCTTTTAGAAGCTGTAACCCCATAATATGCTTCCTGATGATGCTGCCAAGTGGGTTTGACTGGACTAACAGATGATTTTTTCTTGTGTTTGGTGTTTGTTGGGTACTTCAAATGCTACTTGCATGAAACAGTTTTACTGGAAACTTAAAAGGAGCAGTATTTTTAATTTAATTATAGAATTGGAAATGGTAGTGAGCTGCAGTTTTGAAAAGTTACATCTGCAGAGATTTGATGGAATAGTCTGGATTGTTTAAAGGGGAAATACCTTCTGAGTTTAAGGAATATCTGGGTGTTTCAGTTTGATCTATTTCATTGAAGTTGTCACATTTTCATAGTTTGTTCAGCAAAACCAATTTAAAAAATCCTTTCTTTCCTGTGTGATGGCCTCACAAATCCACTTACCAAAGGAAATCCCATGTTGTGTTTATAGCAAGATTGTTTGTTTGCTTTGGGGGTGGGTGGGCATAGTAAACCAGGAGTGCAACTTCATGCATTCTTTTATGTTTCTACCTTTAAATTTAAGTGCATTTAGGTTGTGGTTGATACAGCTGTTTTCATGTTGCATATCTATTTTCAACAAGAAAGATTATGGGTTGTTGACATTTACATAATGGGAAAGAAACCACATTCGCTTTTTAAAGTTTGAATTTAGAAGTAAATGAACTGATTTTTTTTTCTTTAATATAGTCATAATAAGCAGACTTTCAGGGACTGGCAAATAAGCAGAAACATTTTTCCTGTGTCTGAAAATGTTGTGTTTTCCCATATTAGGTACTACTTGGATATGTAATGCTTTTGTTTCATTGCTTGCAATAACATTTGCAATATGAGAAAATGCCAAGTGAAAGCATGAGTGGAAGTGGCACAGTTGTAATTTCCATTACAAACTGGTCGAATGTATTTATCAATATATATATAAAAGCATTGATAGCCTGGGTTGAGGGGAAAGGTGTGAGAATTGTTTGAGATTAAATGAACAAATTCCTAGACATAAAGTGACGTTGCTGGTAAAGAAGGGAAAACAGGGAAAGCTTTCTCTGTGTGTATAGTGTAGTGGTGAGTAATTTCTTACACCTTAATGGAGACATGACTAAAAGATGAATAGTGGAGTAGTGTTTTGGCAGCATTAATTCTGCTCTGTGAGGTTCTTAAAGGGTGAAAGGCTGACAGGAGCATCACCTCTGTTCAGAACCCCATGGCTACATCTGTGCTGTGAATAAAATTGGGCAGGACACAGGCCTTGAGCACTGTCAATAGGATATTGTGATTAGCTTGTTCCCTGTGCCAAGAGGGCATGTGCATCAGGCAAGGATCTTCCTCCTGCAGACAGTGCAGTGATAGCCCAGAGCTGGTTCCCAGGAACACTGTCCAAATACCACCTGGAATGAAAGTGCTATCAGAGGATGGGGCTTGGAACTTTTTTCCAAGGTACAGAGTCAGAGAGATTTGTGTTAAGCTGGGGCTGTGATGTTGTAGGGTTTCTGCATTCTGTCTGTTTTGTAGCATATCTTGAGTGATTTAAGCAAATAAGAGAGATTAGAGCTGGTCTGAAGACCACCTCAGCTCACACAGCAGCCTGGGAGGATAAAGTGGCAAAGCAGGCTAGCTTTATCATACCTTAAATCTCTCTTTTTGTCCTTTTTCTCCAGTTTTCTGGGCTGTAAGTGTGAGCTCCTTTGCCAGCCTGTCTCTGTTCAAAGGTATCATGCAAAGTGCGTGGTGGCTGCTCTGTAATTTGGAGTGCTGTAGAGAGACTTATTCTGTGTATATAGAACTGTAGAATGACTTGAGTCAGAGGGGGTCTTTATAGACCATCTACTTCCACCAACCCTGTCATGTGCAGGGTCACCTTCCTCTAGACTGGGTTACTCAAAGCCTCTTCCAACCTGGCCTTGAACACTTCCAGAGGTGAGGCATCCACAACTTCTCTGGACAACCTATTTCTCTGTTTCAAAAACTCTCATTTTAAAAGATGTCTTCCTTGTATGCAATCTAAACCTGCCCTCTTTCAGTGTAAAACTGTTGCCCCTCACTATAAGCCCTTGTGAAAAGTCTCTCTCCGTCTTTCGTTATATGCCCCTCCTTTAAATATTGAAAGGTTGTAATAAGGTTTTTCCCTGAAGCCTTCTTTTCTCCAGGCTGAACAGTCCTAACTTTTTCTTGTGGAATTACTGCCCAGTGGCAGAAAAGTATTACAGTTTCAGAAAACCAATCCTTGTACTTCAGTGACAATACAATACCTTCTTAGGTGTGGTTACTTTTTTTGAGCTTATTAGCTAGTGATATGGGGGAGTAGAGTTGCTGGACCTTTGAATGTGTAAATGAGTATCCCATTTGGGGGTGAGTGGTTGAGTGGAGGAGGTAGCAAAAAGAATTTATAGTCTCTGGTGAGCAAGTTTCTAGGTAAGGCAAAACTATAGTTTTGGTTGGCTTTTCTGTCATGTTTTATTCCTACTCAACGCCTTCTTAAACTAGAGGATTACTCTGTTTAGATCCAGTTATTTTCCACTGGTTACAAGCTCCTTGAAGGACAGAAACACAGGTAACAAGCCCTCTATTATTAAGTTTTTGTTCTCTTTGGCTATTTTAATGTTGACTTTCTCATTTGATCTCTTTTGAACCATCTAGGAAAGTTTAAGGTCACTGAAGGCAATGAAAGTAGTTGTACTTGTTGTCTCAGCATTGCACCCAGGCAGCTCTCCAAGTCCTTCACTACTGGTTTTTTGTGACTAACAAAGCTGACTGATACTAAGGCATATTAATAGTGTTTTTATATATTGCTTCCAAATTCTCGTGAGTGACGTTTACTTTGAGCTGATCAGTTTTGCGTGGTTTCAGCTAAGTCACAGAAGCTATTAGCTATCCTGAAAGGCAGCCAACTTCTCCTAACCCTTTCTGGAGCCTGCAAGGCAGTATTTGGTCAGTTATGAACTCTCGTGGTGATAACTGATGTGTCTCCTACTCTTAATTCTTTATAATTATGCAAAGTCATGTGCAAAGGAGGATTAAACTATCAGTATTTCTGGCCCTCTGCTATGATGTCGCAAGCACAGAAGACACTTCTTGAAAGCACTCAAGGAGAACAGAGCACAGCCTTGTTACAGAAAGAAATGTGATGAACGGAGCTTTTTGGTAAATACCACCTACACTGGCCTTTATACAAAACTGGAGTCAGCAGACCAGAATGAATAAGATTTAATCTCCCACCTTGTCCTGCCATTCCAATCCCACACGCCTACGCAAATATTCTGGCCCTACTGAAAACCACCCCTAACTCTAGTTTCTGTAGCCAGCCTGTTATCTGAAAGCAAGGACTCCCCTTCTGGTGTTTCAGAAAAAGACGAGTCGTTGTGTGAGAGCTGGTGTGCGTTTTCAGACAGTGGGTCACCCTGGAGGGTTGAAAAGCGATCCTACAAAGTGTTCCCTTTAGCTGTCTGAAGCCATACTGTCCCAGATTGTCACTGTGCCCTTAGCTAATTAACTTGCTCTTGGCAGGTCAGCTGTTGGTTCTGCTGTGCTAAATTAATAAATCTTGGCTCATTTCCACCTTTTCCTACTAACTGGAGTGACTAGGATGACATTGTCTCCATTACAGGCCAATTTAAGTGAATCAAACAGTTTCTTCGTAGCAAAACTGGCGTTTCCAGAGAAATTGTTCTACTGTTTCTTAATTATCATTTCAGAGAGAATGAGCAGAGGTTGAAATGGCTCTGTGTACAAGAGATCTTATTACAGTGGTGTTCTCAAGATCCAAATTTATCTTTTACTTTTGGGGTCCTGAAGTTCAGCTGCTTCATGATTTCACAGTTATGGCAGCTGTAATTGTTTTAGTGATAGCTGAGGTTGTCGTCAAATCATGTACACACTTTCGTGAGATAAAAAGCAAAATCTCAAGAATTGGTAACGCTGAAATTTATGAATGTCTGAACACACCCAGCTTCAGCTGAAGCCAGTAAAGGATCTGAATACTCTTTTTGGTGATGAAATTGATTTTTTGAGTAGTGTCTCAACAGTAATCACATTGCTCTTCATAAAGTCAGTGAGGAAAACACACTCTAGTGCAGCAAAGGATGTCGATGGATAAGTATTGTGGAATATTGTGCAATTGCAGCCACTTAACTGCAGTTAAGTGGAATTCAGAAATGTAAAGAACGTGGCCTGCGTGCCTGCTGTTCCTGTTTGTTCTCTTCTGAAGCAAAGACGCTGGCCTCTGCTGGAGCCCTGTCGGCATTGCATGTGACAGGACTGATGAGAAGCTGTGTCCGCCTGGAAATAACCCTTCTGTAACTGTCTGTCACTTTCTAGGTAACGCTCGGCTGCACTTTCTGGTCCTGGTGACAGGCTGTACGTCAGTGGGAAAAATCCTGGACGCTGAAGTTTACAAAATTACTGCAACAGATTTCTGTCCTCTCCAGGAAGAAACCAAGGAAGATGAGCGTGTTACTGCATTGAAGAAAATACTGAACTCTGGGATGTTCTATTTCTCCTGGCCTAATGCAGGCTCAAACTTTGACCTGACTGTGAGGGCTCAGAAGCAGGGTGATAACAACTATGAATCTGGTAACTCGTTCTTCTGGTTAGTACTGCATGTTATACCCAAGTCTTCTATTGTCCCCACCTGTATCTCATTGATCAGACATTCTCAGAGGGAAGTGAACGTGTGCATTTCAAGTGCATCTCCTTTCATTTCACTGACATGTCCTTTTACAGGGCAGGTGGCCTTAGTGAATTCATGGTAACTTGTGTTTAATTAAAATTAATCTGATAGTGAAATGCAATTATAAAATGACATTTTATGCTTCAAAGGGGGAAACACAGGATGTATATTGCTCATACTACAGAAACGCATCTCCACATGTCATGAATAGTTTCCCCTGCAGTCCTTTTTAATAATTTTCTTTAAAGTTATCTAATAGAAACCTGCCCTGGAACTGTTCATAAATCCCATCATTTGCACTGAAGTATCTGTTATTTTTTAGAAGTGTTATGTGTTTAAAGTCTGTAGTTTATTGTTTCGGTAAAATGCCCTAGTTTTGATGTTGAAAACATCAATATTAATATGTTTACAGCTCAGTGCAAATGTGAGTTGCACGAAAGAAAACTCCCAGGATACACTGTTCTGTGCTTTTTACTTTCTTGTGCTTATAAAGCAAAGAAAAATTATCTCGTATTGTGGTAAGTATTGGTTGAGGGGAAAGGAGAAAACACAATGCTAGGTTTTGTCTTCTCTAGGTGGGGTCGTGGTTGATGTAATTTCAGTTTGTTTGCTTTGCAAGTTTTGGCATAATGCTTGAATTTCTATACCCTTCCCCCCCCGCCTCCCTTCTTTTTAAACAAAAAGATAGTCACACAGCAGGCATAGCTGTTCTGGAAGTAAATGAGGGTTTGATGTATGTGGAAAATAACTGGCAGGGTTAAGTGTGGATGTGCTGCTAGAATGTGCAGTGATGCTTCTGGCCCAAAGTAGGTGAATATTAAATAAGCAAAAAAGTTCGTAATGGGTGATGAATTAACGTGAGAGAGCAGTTCGGTTAGGCTAAAAAATCTTTCTAGCTAATGTGATTTTGACTGGTAAGATCTAGTGGTTTGACTTTAACTCTGAAGAGAGATACCTACTAAGTATTTGCTTTCACCTGTGCTAATGATGCATCCCTCTCCAAAAGGTCACCAAACATTGTCGAGTTAAGACACATGGCAGAAATGAGCTGTGCTCCAATGATGAGACTGCCAAGATGGCAATATCCCATAATAAAGAAACAACATTTAAAGCAACTCTTTTTCCCTGTACTATCTTTTGAAACTTTTCCTCTTGGAAGATAAGCATATTTGAACTTTCCTTCTTTGCTGCTTCTGGCTAATCTAGAAGTAAATTCTGAAGAGTTGCCATTCTCCAATATGTTGTAGAACAGGGATAAATGGTGACAACATCACATTTAGGGCAAAAAGAAAGATTTGGAAAGATTTTCCAAAGAAAATTTATCTTAAGGTAATTAGGTGATATGGGAAATTTCAGACCAAACAATAATGCTTGAGGAAAGTAAACAATGAGATAAAGTGTTACACAATGAGAAGTGTAAGATGACCTTAGTTATAGGCAACACAAACTGCCTGTTTAATGAACTGCAACAACAAAAAAAATTCTACAGGAATTTGCCTGAGTGAGGACTTCCTTGGTGAGTTGAACTAGGAGAAAGAGGTGGAAGAGATAGCAAAAAATTCTTTTAGAGCTGCCTTTTATGTTACATATTTAGATAAAAAATGTAGTAATGCCTTGCACCTTTTTCAGGTAAATGCTATACTCTAGAAGAACAATTCTTCAGGGGTTTCACTCTCTTACAGATCTGCTGTTGAGCAATTTGTAGTCATAAAAGATATTTTCCTGGCCCTCCTGTGTAACTAAAGGCATGTTTTGAAACATGAAATAAAGAAAAACATCATAACAGAAGAGACTAGCATCACTGTTAACTAGACATGACAGGTTTCTTGAGCTGTTGATCTTGAAGGTTAGAACAGGTGTTCCTCTTCATTTTAGTAGTACTTTTTGCAATATCTCCAGTGACTTACAGGTCCAGTTTCTGCTTGGAATTATTTTTTCTGAAGATCCTGGTGGATTTTGAACCAGTTATTCATCCTGTGGTGAATGCTAAGGTCCAGGCAGTACTGTTCCAAAAAAGTAATTAGCTTGACAGCACTGTAATTTATGAAAAAACATTACTTAATATAAATTTCTGGTGCTGACAGAGGTGACATTTGCATCTGAATTTGTAAGAGAAGTACAAGATATAAAAACAGCACCTTGGTGGTAGCTGTGCAGTTAAAATTTCTTATGTTCAGCTTACTGTAGTTGTTCACAAGGGTTTCTTCCTGATATTTCCTGGGTTTGGATAGAGATAAGGTGCAGCAGAAAAGGGGTCGTAAGACATTAATTGATTAAATTGGTGATTGTTGTCAGGTGGCAACCATGCCTGTCTGTTTGTTTTATTCAGTAATGTGTCTGTATGTTGTTGAACCTTTCAGGAACCAGCTATTGCATGTGCCCTTCAAACACTATCAGGTGAACTGCTCTGACTGGCTGCTGAAAGTGGTCTGTGGTGTCGTGGACATTCGCACCGTTTATGCTTCCCACAAGAAGGCAAAAGCCTGCCTCATCTCTCGCATCAGCTGCGAGCGAGCTGGTGTCCGCTTCCATGTCCGAGGGGTCAATGATGATGGACACGTCTCTAACTTTGTTGAGACAGAGCAGGTAAGTGGATGTATCCAATGGCTTTGCATAATTTAGTCCGCTCATGTTTAATTGGGGCAGAATTTTCAACGAGAATTAAAGGAGCTCAGCAACTGTTTTTTTTCAAGAATATTTAGAATATTATTGCATGGCAGGTCTATTCGTTCTTGCCCATTAAGCATTTCTTTGCAATCTGCTCTTTTTCTTTGTTCCTGACTTTTTCATTTGCATGGTTTTCACTAACACTTTTGATTTTTTTTCCTGAGTGTGAAAGTCTGGCCATATGATACTGTAGTGAAATGCAGACATGGGTTTTTAAACCATTCAGGAAGCTGTCTAGCAAAGGTGCTGGGACGTCATCTTTGACTAGTAAAGTTCACTGTCAAATCATCTTTCACTAGTAAAGAAAATGTTGAAAAAATGACACCTTCTCAGAGACAGGCAAATTCCAATACAACTAATTTTGGAGGAGACTGCTTTTATATTCCCCTTTGGTTTGTAGGGAATTCTCTCCAATGAGAGGTGGTATGACAGTTTTTATACATACATGGTAAAAGCCTCATTTCCAGCTGATGCTGAGACAAATTAAGTGTGTGAAATGCATTCAGCAGGCTCCCTTGGTTGGCACAGCCAAACAAAACAACAGAGTCACTTGGTTTTGTTGCACATGGTTTAGCTTGCTGCCTCAAAAGTCAGTAAAAAGCACTGGACCATGAAGAATCTGAAGTATTCTGTGCCAGCTGAAGTGAGTGCTTTCTTACTCAAATACAATCACCTTTTCCTTTTTGAACCGAAGTAGTAATTATTAGCAGTCCGAACCATCATACAGAAATGGATCACTCTATAAACAGAATAGATAAATGGCTGGTAGTTTTCAACAAAGAACAGGGATTTGCTCCTAAAATTTGGTAGTTTTCAGTTTTTCTTCTGGGCCTATGTACAGAGCTGCATATGTGTCACAGATAGTGTGTGTATGTGTCTGTATACGTAGGTGCATGTACAGTGGAAGTAGATTGCTTATGTGGTGCTCATAAGGGGAGCATGAAACAGTGAGTGCAGCATAGAGATACTTCAGCTGTGTCATTGAAAGCCTGTGCCTGATGGCTGAGGATGGCACTGCCTCTCAAAGGTGCCCACAGATCAGCACTAGTATTTCCTTACAGCTATGTGTGTATATAGCAGCTCACACCCAGTGAGCTCCTTCCCGTTATCCCACTGCATGAGCCAGGCATGCCTTCAGGCACCTGTTTGTCCAAAATCCAGACATGTTTGGGTACTTTCCAAATTTCCTCTAAGATGTTGTCTTCATAATACAGCTTTAACCTTTTCACCTGGTTCTGCCTAAAGACACGTATCGAGCTACCTTAGATTTGGCAGTGCTTTGATCCTCAGGAGAATGCCTGGAGGAGTTACAGACTGGTAGTTCCCCGGCCTGGTGGTGAGGTTTGATTCCCAAGAGGTGCTGAAAGCATGCACAATGTTACACGTGTGATTTTCTGCCCAGTGGTCGGAGTTCTCACCGGAGATGTGGGTGACTTTTTGCTCATGTCCTCCCTTTTCCCAGTTTGCCTGCATTTTCAGTTAGGCTGACAGCTTTCCACTTAGTGTTCAGGCTCCCACAAATTCTCTGCTAAAAATTCTCGTGTGCTGCTGCTCCAAAGCAAATGCAAGTCAAGTCTTGCAACATCTACACCTTTCTAGAAAGTCTGTCAATGCATTGAGAGATACAGCTATGTCAGCTTACTGAAAAGTAGAATTTTCCCCTGGAACCTGGTGACAGAAAAAGGGAGATCTGCCATTTTAAGTGATAACTTGGTACATTCTCCTGTTTTAGTCGAGTGTCTTCTTATGAATATTAGTGCAAAGCACTAATCCTGTTACTCAGGATTTGAAGAATGTTCTTTTGCTGAAATGCAGGGGAAAGAAAATGTTAGAAGGGGTTGTCAGTTTTTTTTCTGCGAGTCTCACATTTGTGGCACTGCCCTTAGCAGTTGACTTATTACGGGAAATACTTCTGCTGTCCTGCTCACTAGTTGGGGCAGAAGTAACTAATTCTATTTAGTTATGTTCCTGAAGTACATCATGATGCAAATGATTAGCATGAAAAGTAAGATGGCCTTTGCATTCCAGCAGAAAACCTGAGGATTGGCTCCTGGTGAGTAGCAAAACAGTACTTGATTGCTGATGCTTCCCTTAGCTGGGTCTGGGTCAGGCTCTTCGTGGGAACTGCTGTGCTTTGTTCCCGTTCAGCAAAAGCACAAGAGTTAAATGGTTTTAGGGTGAAAGGCTTGAGTGGGTTTAAAATTGTAGCAACAGTTTGCAGTTTTAAAGGTTTGTGTGTTTTTGTTTGGGTTTCTAAAACCAAAGAAAAGAAGGAAAAGAAGGTTGCTGTTACTGATGGTGCTAAACACTAGTTTTACCAAGCTGCATGTCCTAAGAAGGCAAAATTGGGCTAACCACTGGGATGCCTGAGATCCAGTTCAAGCTGGCATCCCCGTGCCATTAGGAAGGAAGAGTCCAAGAATAAACTCTCTCCTGCTTTCATAGTAAACTACTGACTAATCTCCTTTGAGGTAATACCTTGGCTGAATAACATTTTGTTTCCATTTGCTTCAGCCCGTACAGTATAATGGCATGTTGGCTATGTGCTTTCATGGATAAGTAGCACCCTAGGATTCTAAAAACCCAGGACTTTTCCCCTCTTTGTAGCAATTGCTTCTAACATTTTTCTGTTTTTAGAAGAGGGAGAAACAATTAATCTTATCTCCAGGCAGCTCTTTTATGCATAGATGGTATGCTTTTGTCTCCCACTGAGTTAGCCTTGTGGCATTTCAGCTCTGCAGTGAGTCATTTTTTTGTGGGCTTGCTTAACTGCTGTGACTCAGTGTTTGACAAAAAGGGAGGAAAAGTAAAATATCTTAACTTTTTCTTTAAAAAAAACCCCACAACTTCTAGTAGATCCTTTGACTTTTTGATCATTTGGCTTGAGTCTTTACAAAGAAAGAAGAAAGAAAATATTATAGGAAATACTTAAGGAAAAACAAAATGAAGGCAAAAGAAGGCAATCCCTTCAATGTGTACTTTCAGATTTGCTGACAAATATTTTATAATGGGATGGTAGCCCTTTCTACTTGGAGTGCTTGCAGTATCACAGTTAATTCTCAAGTAGTTTTAAGTGAAGGGAATGTTTCCCTTCACCTTTTCTTCCTCCCCTAGTAATCCTTTGAAGTTGAGACTGTGTTGCATTTTTGTAATTCTTTTCTTCTGATAGCTTTGGGAAGCTAGAAATGCCTTCTTCATTTAGTTTGTGTGCCTGTTACTGTTTACATTTCAGCTGTTCCCCCAGTTATCCTCTAAAGAGTTATGCTAAAATTTTAGTATGTGGCTTACAAGGAACAATTCTAATGAACCAAAGACAACTAGATGGTTTCAGTTTTTTTCCCCTCCATGGAATTGTTCTGTAAAGAAAATTGAAATCTTGAGGAAGCATTGAAAGGAAATACCATGAATTTGGATTAACCTTCCCTTTCTTCTGATTTAAGAAAAAAATGTCAGGCATGGATTAAGGAAAATTATCACTATTTCACAATATCTCCTAGACTGTGTTGGCTAGCTCTCCAGGAGAGGAATGGATGCAATCATGTGGTTGATTTATTTTCTGGATCAAGTTTCAGTATGACCCCAGGCAAGGCAAAAAGGATTATTTTGGCAAATGTATCCCTGGGTCCCATGGTCTGAGCTAAAGGGACTCACAGAGAGGTATGTTTAGGCCAGCTGCTGTCCATGCTGTATGTGGGTTGTGTAGCAGAGCTGGGGATCCCCCAATAAGCCATCTGAGTATCCATTTCATCAGGGACTGTGTCTCTGTGTGCCCCTTGAGTCTGTAATGAATTTTGCTGTTTGAAGTTGTGACTGGATGATTATTTGTTTCTAATGAAACTGAGCAATGGAGATTAGTGAATAAATTATTCCAAGCAATGAATGGGCACAACATGCTGTGATCAGAACACCAGAGGCTTGATGCAGATGTTTGCTTCTTGCCCAGAAGCTTTCTAGCAGTCCCTGTGCATGAGGCTTGTGTTACCAGGAAAGATCCTTGGATTGCAGGGGCAAGGTCTGGCCCTATGCAACAGAAGAGAAAGATTGAAAAATGTGCTGTTGAACTGTCAGTACTATCACCCTTGATCCTGGAGTTGGAGAAAGAGACCACAAAGAGAGTCTGAGACCACAGCAGTTGAAAGAAAAACATGGCAAATTCTAACACCAGAGGTCAGAGGCCAAGTAATCTGTTGTTAAGGAAAAGAGGTCTTCCACATGGGTTAAGTATTCAGTTGGTACTGTGTTGTCTGATGGGAAACTGTCTGAAAGCTCATGCAGCTGACTGGATTGGATTGTACTATGGGCCAGAACCTTTGAGATTAATGAAGTAGTCCTCAAGTGTTTTGGGATTTGATAGGAATGAACATTCTCTCTGGGGCACATAGGCACCAACTTGCTGTCATTTTGGATCTAAGATGAGATAAGACTCTGCAAAGACAGAGATTTAGCAGTATGTATCAATCCTAATGACCAAGTGTTGTCCAAAAAGTAACTGATTGTTGTTGAACTTTTAGAGAAAAAACAGTATGATCTTCTTGTTCATGAGTTAAGGAAAACAGAAGACAGGAAAATTGTGGACATAAGGCAGTTTACTTTTCTTTAAGTTTCTTTTCTTAAAGAGTTGTTCATCTTCTGTGTAGTACCTTAGAATAAGGGAAATGGATCTGCTAGAGAACAGGGTAATAAAGCCAAAACTAGCACAACAAAAAAGTGGGACAAATATGTGCTTGTAGAAAATATGACATTGTGCACAAAAACTGATCAAGGCCATGAAGAATATGAGAAAAGAAACTGTACTTGTCCATGCATAAGCAACGAAGTTGGAATCTTTTATTTATGAGTGTAATTTCAATCTGAATGTATTATCAGTGCTTATTTAAGATTTTAGTAAATAGGGTTTCTTATAGTGTATGTGGCTGCTAAGATTATGTCCATTCCTAATGTGGAAAGTCAGTCTTCAAACCTGATCACTTAACAAGTCTGCTGGTAGGAAGTCTGTTGCTACTAATATTGTAAGGTCAAGGGACATATATACTAAAAGGCAATGTCAAGATCAAGGGTCATGTTCCTTGGAGTGGTGGATGAAGGATAAGTGGGTTTTGCTGAAATTGAGAGAAGGTTTGCACAGTTGTAATGCTTAATGAAATGGTTAGAGTCTGTTTAGGAAGGAATGATTGGCAGAAAAGTCATTTTAATGAGTCTCCCACTCATTAAAAAAATATTAGGTCTTTTTCCAACTTGCTGGCAGCTTGGAAGAAAATAATTTTGGATTCATCTGGGTCATGAGAATGAGGTGAAAGGATTGTGAAAGACCAGAAAATTGCTTCAGAGAACAGAATGATGAGCCCTGTAAGTGAACAGAAAAAAAAAAGTACTTTCTTGTGAATGACTGTGTTGGAGAAGCTGTGCTCCCAGTTCAAAAACCCTCATCTACTTTCTAAAAGCTACATGGCAACATACATAAAAAATGTCAGTTTCTTTAAAATGCTCTGTCATCATAGGAGAGTCCTGAATTAGACCTCAGCTTGACAGAGGATCCCCCAGCCCATCACATCAAGGTTTAGGCATCCTGTTTAGGTTACAGGAATGATCAAATAGTTTGAATATTTTGGTTGTTGTTCAGTTCTCCAAATGGACAGCTTAATAGAGCAGAAAACAGAAGAGGTAATGGGTCAAAACCAGTGAACAGAAAATATGAGTGATAGCGGTAACAAACATCTGTTAACTCACTAATAAGTGGAAGCAGAGCATCTGTTAATGCAGAAATAAATGTTTGGTTAGTATTTTTCTTCTGTGTTTGGCAGGAAGAAGGCAGGTTATATATCCGTGGTCTGTAACTGAGGAAATACTTTCCATTTAAACTGTAACTCAGAAGGATGTTAAACTGCAGGTACTGAAGTAGAATTACTACCTGTTAATCAGTGGGTCTGGAGATTTGCAGCTGGATGTCTAAAAGAGCTGGTCAAAGAAATACTTGAGCTGTCAGTTTTGCAGTTAGGTGTGGAAACGGGGACTTCCCAGAATACTGTAAAGAAAACTGATCCTCTGTAGCAAGCTGTTTGAGTGGCCAAATTGTACTTCTTGTAAATCTTCGTCATCATTAGATGTTTCATTTCAACTCATTAATTGCTAACGTGATGATTGCTGTCAAAATTTTAAGTAGGCCAGCCTTGAATCTTTTTTTGCACAGATTCAGGTCCCGATCTTCATTTAGTATTAGTCAGGATAATGCTGGGGCTGTAGCAGTGCTATTAATTTGCTTTACCTTGGAATAAGCTTCTTTGGGTCCATGACTGTGAGTGAAAAGATGATTCAGTGTGTAGAAGTCACTGACTCGTCTTGGAATGACCAGTCTCAGGGAGAATGTGATAAAGAGGAAGAAGGTGGGGCTTTGGTGAGAGGTCAAAAAAATCGAAATACCGTTTTGCACTCCATCTGTGCTGGCTATCATTCTAACATTGACATTGTGTCCGTGACAAAGCCACTTAAATATTTCACCTTAGTGAAATGGAGACAGTTTTAAGTGCTCTGCAAAAGTATGGTAAATATTAGATAAATATTTTGTCACCAGTTTTATCTAAATACCCACCTCTTCTTTTTTTCATACATATAGCTCTAAAAATTGTACATTGATCACACTTATGAAGACGAAAGGTGAAGGTCAGGCACTTTCCCTGAGCTGCCCATTGGCCACATCTAGTGGCAAATCCAAAAAGACAAAACACTTTAAAGCTGTAGAGAAACCCATTTTCATGTTCTATTCTATTTTCAGAGCTACTAGCCAGCTGGCAGCAGCTGTGCCAAATGATATGATGTGGTTAGTGCAGCTACCTGGATAACCTGGATACCATTCCTCCCAAGGGCTGCAGAGCACTCATTGTCATGCATGAGATAAGGGAGATGTGTATCCTGTGTATCATGTATCCCCCGTGGAAAGCAGCCAGGATTCCACTGCTAAGTATAGGCCAGAGGAGTGAGCCGGGTGTTGCACAGTTGCTCTGTGGTCATATTGAATCTGAAGATAGTACCTTTTATGCTATGTTAACACATAATGTAACACTTCGACTGGGGGCTGTGGATGGGGGAAGGCAAAAGGGGAAATCAGCCTTTGTATAGATGTGACTCAAAATCAGCTTGTTAACAGTTATCATAAGAACACATAAAGGGAGAGTTTGAGGTCTGGTTTGGAAGGGAAACTGAGAGTTTGGAACATCTTGCTGTAAGCAAGAGGAAAAGAAGTAAATCACATTGCTTTCACTGTACCTCAGGATGGGAGTGGCAAAGCTGCTGGTTTCACAGAGTTTTATTTGGGCTGTCTGACAAGGCACAGCATGCAGTGAAATAAGAAATGGTAAATACAGCAGGAGATAAGCTTATCCCCCACCTGACGTTACTCATCATCAGTCACAAGGAGCAATGACATTTTGCACAGTTAAGTTTTGTGAGAGGGACAGCAGAAGAGTATATGCCTGGTCTTTCTGAGTGTCTCCACCAGTAGATCAAATCCATCTTGATTGTGGATGAAAGATGTGGTGGTGTGTTAAGTTTTCTCTTGTTTCTGGTGAGAAGTGAATTGAATCTGCTTGTGATGACATGAAAGCAAATACGTTGTGCTTTGTTCCACTGCCTGTGAGACTATGGAAAAGAGGCTGAGCGGTAAGTGGATACAGGGAGATACATGGTTTACCTTTTTTACCCTTTGAGTTCAGTGTCTTTAACTGTCACCTGCTGAAGGGGCCACAGGCTGATAGATCTAACTGCAGAACTCTTTTCCTTTATTTTATTTTTGCAGACAATCTACTTGGATGATGATGTCTCTTCCTTTGTGCAGATCAGAGGTTCGGTTCCACTGTTTTGGGAGCAAACGGGGCTTCAGGTAAACAAATAATCAGAAAGTTTACCTTGCTTCTCTCTCTTGCTACTTTTAATTTAGAATTAACGTAAAATCAATTTTTTTTTTTTAAATGAGCTTCAAAGCTTGTTCTGTGAAACTGCTGAGCCCTTTCATTTTAGGTTTACCTCGTAGGAAATTTCGTATGTTTAGATAAACAGAACTGTACCAGACAAATGGCTATAGGTAACTGAAGTTTATTATTTTTGTGTGTTTGAGTGCCTCTACAGGGAACTGTTTGTAAGGGACTGTGTCCTAATGTTATAAATTGAAGGTTACAGCTATATCTTTATAACATTTTCAGTTTTATTTGGAATAACCTGTTCCTCTGAAATGCCTGGGTCACTTGATGATATTGACCTCCACAACACAATTGGAGTATCTAGGGATACCAGTACCTCTATGGGAGCATGCTACCTTGAAACAAAGTAAAATGTCTGGATGGTGTGTTTTCTAGATTTCAGTCAAAAGGGTGATAATGATCTAATCTGATCTTCTGTGAGGCAGAGATGCAGGATTTCATCAGGAGATTATTGCATCAAATTTAGTGGGTTACATGTGGTCTGTGACTTGCAGTTATATACAGTTGTAAGCCCAAATAAGAATCTTCCTAGAACACTTTACATTCTCTTAACAGAGGGATAAGCAACTGAAACGAGTATGCACATATATTCACATGTATTAGTAGAGAAAATACATCATGTAACTGGTTTTTAAAGATACTTTAAAGGTTACATGGATCTTTTTTTGATCATTAAACTAGAACCTATGTGCTATTCAGAGGCTCTGGATTTAGTGCAGAAGGAAATGAGTAAAGGATCTCTGTTGTTGTCTGTTAGCACCATCCAGCGCAATACTTGCTTCTTTGTATAAAGCGGGTTTGTCCATATGATTGTGCTTGTCCTGCCCGTGGTGTAGCTGTATCCAGCACTGTTGTTCGCTGTGTTACAGAGACACTGAGCATTCCCTCAAGTATTTTTGACTAGTGGGTAATATCTCTAGTTAAACAGAATTTTCGATTTTTTAGTAGGCCTGGGGTTTTTTTGCCTAATGTACTCTTACTCCTTGGGTGTGAACGTACTGGCACTGGTGTTAGAAAGAATTGCAGAAACCAACCTCATGAAAAACAAATAAAGGTGATGAAGTGTAGGAAACAATGCATGGTCCTATATGTATTTAGGAGTGTAGTTTTTGGAGAGGAAAGAAGCCCTCTGCATACTGTAATAACAGTAACTACCATTCAAAAGGAGCTTGAGGCTACTGTTGTTGACATCCATATCAAAAGCCCTGTTAGTTTGATGGCACAGAATTTCATCCTTCATATTTTTGAATCACTGTTGTGATACTTTTGAAAGAGTCAGAATACACAACCCATGGAACTGGCATAAGTGCAGCCTTTCCTACCAAGGCAAGGGCAGTAAGAATGCTGGGCTCACAGAATACTCGTGTGAGGCAGTGTGTGCTATTTGGAAGAGGAAGCTGGCAAAGAGATGTGATTTGTTTGGCCATAAAAAGATCCCTTTGGTTAATGGTAATTGTGTTTTCACTGGTAATTGTAAATGTTGTCTAATAAAGGCTGAGGCTTTTGTGTTAAGGATATTATGTGTGGGGGCGGTTGGAATCTGTTAGAGGTGTTTGGTGCTGTTAAAAAAGATGTTTTTCTCTGGAGGAAAAAGGGAGACATCTAGTGACTTAGGATTCTAGCAGTTTAAGAAGTTTTTCTCTTTTCTTGGTCTTCTAATATTTTATTTTAGGTTGGTTCCCGACATTTAAGGCTTAACAGAGGTCTGGAAGCCAATGCCCCTGCCTTTGACAGGTAAGTTTCATTCCACTTTGGCAGCAACACAGCAGCCTGGCATGTAACCAAGATTCCACAACTCTGTCTTCCTAGAAAATCCTGAGATGTGAAACATCTCTCAGATGATGTGGCCAATCCCCCAGGTGTGGCAGATTATTAAATTGGTTTACTTAATTTAGTCACTTATTTTTGTGCTTTTTTCCTTCTTGTTTTCAGTGTTAATTGAATTAATTTGGTCTTCCAGCTCATTCCTGTAGAAGTTTAGAAATGCTGAGTGATATGCAAAAGAAGGGTTTGTGTAAACCTTTGCGAGCCAACAGATGTGAGTTATCAGTTATGGTACACAGATTATGTGTGCTTTACCACTGTAACTGAGGGAGTTAAAGAGTAAACACTGCTTTCACACCATTCTGGATTTGTTTTTTCCTCATTGTTTTACGCCTATACAGAAATAGCAGTGCCTTATTCTGTGACCAGTGTTGTACAATGCTCTTATGCTGATGTTTTCTATTTTATGCAAAGGCTGGCTTGTAGACCTTTTTAAACCGTTAAGACTCTGTTTGTCATCTGGAAGCTGTAGAAAAACACATGCATTAGCTTGATTCCTTTGAATGTCTGACTAGGAAGTGCTATCCTCTAAGGGCGTGTTTTTACTGATATCCATGGGAACAGTGCCTGAAAAGCACATGAAGAATTTGATCTGTGGGAAATTTTCACCTTGTAAGTGCAGGTCAAGTGATTAATTTCTGGTTTGGTTTGGTTTTGGGAGAACAGGGTGTATGCTGATTTTGAGTAAGGCCTCTTTATTACTGCAACTGTTAGCAAACAGGACATTAGTGACTGTTAATGGTTTTACAACACTGAAGACCGAAAACAGGGATTAGAATCTAAAGGGACTATGCACTATAGCAGTCTCTGCTCCAGAGGTTCTTGGCCTGCATTCTCCAAGCTTTTAAGACCCTTAAATCCAAATGAATTCAAGTGCCTTTGAGACTCTTGGTCTCGTGGCCATCTGGTGCTGTGATAACTTGCCCTGCCAGTGTCCCTGAAGTTCCATTTCAGAGGTTTGCATTTCACAACAGTGATATTTCACATAAGAAGAAAACAATAACTTATTCAGCATCTTCTTGTACTGCCCATGAAATTGAGAGTAACTCAGGAAGGAACAACTCCATAAGACCATTTATCCCTGACACTAATACAGCTGGTGAATAGCTTTCTCCTAAGAAACGTGAAAATAAGGATAAACGTGCACTGTTCCTTCTTTGCCTTGTGCCTTTAAGTTAGATGAACTTAGGGATCTCTCTGCTTACCGATTTGCAAAAGATGGTCCTTTGAAAATGGGCAAGGAATAAGTGACTGATTATATGGAAAGGTACACTGGAATTTAACAACCTGCTACAGCTTCTCTGAGATGTTAATTTAGCCCGTTACATTTAACCATGTGAGAAATGGATGGTAATCTTGTTAGAAGATATTTTTTCATCCTGTCTCTCTCCCTGAGAAATCCACAGGGAGCTTTGCTTAAGATACTCAGACAGGTGACTTGAGCTTCAGTAGTTTTGACGGGAAGAAGCAACACTGGCAGAGAGGTAGGATCTTGATGCTGCAATCAGAGGGGTGCAACTGTATGGGAAGAGTTAGCATACAGAGGACTGGTTGCAGAATCAAGAATGCACCAGAAAATAAATTTAGCTGTGTTTCCTGAAGGCAGTGCTGATGACTTCTTTCTTTTCTCCCCTTCCATGGTTTTCTGTTTAACTTATTTCTGGTTAAAGGATTTAAAGAGTCATGCCAGAAGATGTGTGCTTGCTGTTTTTCTGACACTTTGCCATTACATGTCATTTTAATAATGCAATAATTTCTCATTTTTGTGAGGGTATATTTTATTTTTCTTGTCTGTTTCTATCCAGCTTCCTCTTAAGTACTACTACAGCATTGTCTGTACAGAATGGAAATCAACTTTAAGATCTAATTCTTTCTTGATGAGCCAGCACAGCTTCTGTAGACCATGCATGCCAACTTGAAAAAGATGTATTGAGGGGAGAATGGATGTCTCGGCATGTCAATAAAAGCTCTTAACTTGAGAGTCCCTAAATATCAGGTTTTAAGGTTTTTGTGACATAGACCAAAAAAAAACCAGCCCACTTTATACTTGTCCTATTTTGTGCTTTTCCTGAAGAATCTGGGCCAGACAACTTGGCTAAAAGGACTTTTGTTCTGATCCAGTGCAGCAGTTCTTATGATTGCTAATCTTCCTGCTTGATTTGAGTTCAGAGTGAATGTCTCCATGTTGCAGTAGCTCAGAGATATTTGAACCCTGTCACCTGTGACATGTGTTTGGACCTCTCTGGCCTTGGCACTGGAGTTATAGACCTCATTGCTGCTGCTGACTCTTGGTAGTCTCAGCTCTGCAAGATGCCAGGCAATTCCTGTTGAAGTGCAATACTTTTTCTTCTCTTCTTGTCTTTCCTGTGTAGTTCCCAGGCTAACAGCCAAGAGGTAGGAGCATGAAGGGCAATGTCAAAGCTAACAGTGATGTAAGAGATTTGGGACCTATTTCCTAAGACACGTCTTTAAGTTCAGTACGAAGTGCTATATCTCGTAATTGTGTATTTTCACCATTTTTACTTTAATAATTGATTGCAAGGAAACTTGGAAGATGTCTGTAGATGGTGTGGCTGAAACTTTTTGCTGGATGAAACCATCAGTGATCTCTACTTCTGTATTTTGAAAATGGCAGTAGGCAATGTAACGTGGTTTTGTTTAGTACCTATTATGGTTACTTTTGCTGTAGGCATATGATGCTTCTGAAAGAGCAGTATGGAAAACAAGTGATCGTTAACCTATTGGGAAGCAGAGGAGGAGAGGAGGTGCTCAACAGAGCTTTTAAGGTAAAAGCAATAATTTTCATTTTAACAGCTGATTTCCCTTGAGCCTCCATGTTTTTCTGTTTTCCTTCTGGCCCAGGAGGTGATGAATAGTATATCTAAAGAAATTGTGTTAACCCTTTACCACATGTTACATACTGAGGATAGTGCTTCTTGGTCTCATGGCTTAATTTCCAGCACTTCCTTTCTGCTTACTTCTTCATACATTTGTGTACCTTCTCTTTAACCAAACTTAAAACGAAATTGCCCAAGTACTCCTAAGGGTAGTTCATATTTGCAAAAGTGAATCATAGTCAGCTTTGACATTGTATGTAGCCACCTATGCAGTCAGGGGCCCCCTGGGATTGCCAGAACTGCCTGGGGGCTGGGCCCTGAGCCTCGATCACTGAGCATAGTGACTTAGCATCACTAAGCCGTCTTGCTCTGATAGTAATGGGAAATAGCTATCTAGCACTGACTGTGTTGGGAATTGGCTGCCTGAGCACCAGATGACTGTTTGGTATATGGAGAGAGATCTTCCTGGCCCCTAAGTGTCCGTAGGCACAACTAATACCTGAAAGCAAGGATGTCAGGCATTGTAGAACTAAAACTGTGCTGCGTTCTAGTGTGGTATTCGTTTTAAGACTAGTGTGACCTTAAAGCCACAGATTTGTGTCTGAGTGGGATTTGCTGCAGTGCAATAGCTGCCTGAATCTGGCTGGAGGTTGATGGAAGTCTGCCTCCTTAAGAGCCTGTTGCTTTAGCAAATTGACATAGCTTCTTCAGAGATTACGTTCCTAAAACTGATGATAGAGTGATTTAAGTACACACCTGTAGTGAGTGCCATGTATTATATCATTGGTAAAGAGTGATACCAGCAGTTCTGAGCTGAAATGTTTACTATGTGAAACTAAGCAAATTAAAAATTGTGGTTAAGTGATAGTGTCTTAATTTCTTTCCCTCTCTGTTGCAATAGTGATCTTACAGGGAGTGTCAAGTTTTTTGTCAGTTTTTCTGTGTGAGCATTTCCTCCTCCTACAAAAGAGCTGGGAAGGACTATCTGCTTCCCCAGCAGAAAATGACAGAGTGAAGGTCTCCCCTTGTACAGAATGTGGTCAAAGAAAGTGATTATGACTAAAGCTTGCAAGGCAGTGAGGAGGGCACAGAAGTGAAGTCTGATCCTAGCTTCTGTTTTCAGCTTCTTACTGAATTTCTGCATGACATGGCTAAGCCTCTGTAATCTTTTGGTTTCCCTCTCTTTAAAACAGCTTTTCTAGTTTGTTTTGCAAACCCCACTGAAATTTAAAGGTAAGAGATAACCAATTCTGAAATACTCAAATAACTTACGCGGATAAAAATACAACATTTGTTGTTACTTTACTACTGATATTCTCTCAAACTCTCACATTTTTGAAGACCATGTATCATGCAATCAGAAATTAAGTCAGAAACCAGGCATCTCTAGAATAAAGACCTTGAATTTGTTAATTTAATTTAAATAAAGACCTGTTTTGTTTAAATTGTTACATTTTTTGCCTATTTTAAAAATAAATAAACTCTGAAAATACCTTGTGAGCTCAAAGAATTTAGACTGAGATTACTGAAAACCAGAGTTTTGTAATCATTCAAAATGACTCCTTGGTCATTTCTTTACCTCTGTGTTTTAAGAAATGGATGTTAGGAAAGAATATAGCGTTAATTTTACTTTGATGATTTTAAAGGGCTGGAATTATAAATAAAGTAATTCATAGGAGTGTGATTAGGGTTGCAAACCTGTCTCCTCTTCTGTCATTAGTTTCTCCATCTTTCTTTTGCTTTTATTCCTTCCTCTTCTCTCCATTCTTCCTTCAACCTTATCCATTCTTATCAGTGTTGGTTCAAATTGTTCTTGTAATTACTGCTGCTGGGCTCTCTTGATCAGAATGGCACGGTTACCGTTCATTTACCATTCATTATCTGTTACCTGAATCAGCTGCTACCAGACCAAAAATCAATACTGTTCCCAGGAAATGCTGTTCCTCCCATGAGCCTTCCCTATAACAGATGTAATTATGTTTACAGTAAAAGCAAGGCTGCAGTGTAGAGTTGCGAATACTCTGACAATAATTTACACTGCGGCAGTGGGTAAATGTCATCCTCAAGTGCATTACTGGTGCCAGCATCTGTAAGGGCAGATTGGGGTGTCAACAGTAACAGTCTAATGAAATACGTTTTACAGGTCTCTTTCCAAGCACTGGCTTTAAATTTGTTTCTGCAGGAAAGGCTTAATGGCTTGCTCAATAAAATTATGCTGGTGTAACTGTTACATGTACACTTCTAATGTAATATTGGATTTGTTTTGTCCAGTGTGTGTCACAATGTAAGTGGAGAAAAGCATCCATCTCTTGGGGTGAAAATGTGCAAGGGGGAAGAGGATAGACAAAGGCTTGCATAGTTGGAGTTAATGTAATTGTTCTCTCTGGCTTTCTTGTGGAGAACAGGATCTATTACTGTTGTATCTGTTGCAGATACCTTAATGAAATTTGTGGTGATTACAGAAATGCATGTGAGGTCATTGAAATTGGAGATGAAATAGTGAGGCTATTTGTGCGTCTTCTTTCACTTCTGCATTTTACCACAAACACTTTATAGTACATTTCCTGGGATGTAATTCCTTACTTACTTCCTCCCCCTAAGCCTGCCTAGAGCATCGATGTTGCTGTCCACCCTCATGCACAGAGGTAGCAGCAGCCCACTGCTGCAGGGCTGCCACCAGCCACAGCACAGTTCTGATGTATACTTTGCAGTTACAGTTTGAGTTCCCGTGCAGGAAAATTGGGTTCTAACAGTCGGGTTTACTTCTGTGAAGAAAACAAACAGGGAACTTGAGTTGCTTTTTTCTTGTCTGGCCTTTCAAAATTCCCTGTCAATTATGTGATCACCAGTCAAGGCTTATTAATGATAAAAGCATGCTGGTATCAATCCTTACACGTGGCTTGAGCAGGATTTGTTTTCCTTCATTCTCTTATCTAAACAGAAACTGCTATGGGCCTCTTCCCATGCGGAAGACAGTCCCATGATAAACTTTGACTACCACCAATTTGCAAAAGGTGGGAAAACTGAGAAACTGGAAAATTTGCTGAGGCCTCAGCTGAAGTTGCACTGGGAAGACTTTGGAATCTTCACAAAGGGCGAGCATGTAAGTCCACGGTGAGTGTCTCTGCCCCTCTGTCCAAGCGTAGCTGGGCACTGTTTGTCCTGGCCTTCCCAGGTTTCTTGCTGTGTTTGGACCATGACTGTAAATGACCATCTTGAAATACAATTTTGAGACAAAGTGTAGTCTTGGTGCTAAATCAATGATTGTCTTAATTGCATCTCCATGGTTTCAAATCTGCAAATTTACTAGTGCATGGATTTGCCAATATAGTGTTGCAGACGTAGTCAAGTAACGAGATGTGTTAATGGAATATATTGTGCACAGTGTGCTTGCACCATCAAAGTGTGGGTGGGTATATTCAGGCTGAACATTTGATGATCTTATTCAATCAACTCATGATTAGATGTTATTTTAAAACATACCATTTTCTCCTCCCTCCTCTTGTGTTTGTTACCAAAGTCTGCAGACAGGTACTTTTCGAATGAATTGTTTGGACTGCCTGGATCGTTCTAATAGTGTACAGTCCTTCGTTGCACTGGAGGTGAGTTTTTCAGAGGACCTTCTGTGGGATACCTGTAGTGCATACATTGGCTGTTCCATGGGAAAGACAGGAAAGAGGCTGTAAGTCTCAGTTATGCGAGTCTGTCTTGCCAGCTCTGATACAGAATGGTGCTGGTTGGAAAACTGAGGATAAAAAGCAAAAAAACTCATTTAAAAATAATGTTGGTTTCTTTGTTGTTTTTTTTTTTCTCCTTCTGCACCTAATCCAGATACTGTTTGCTCAATTAGAGAGTCTTGGTTTGAACTCTAAACCTATAATTGAGCGCTTTGTGGAATCCTACAAGGAGATGTGGACTCTCAATGGTCAGAATCTGAGCAGAGTATTTAGTGGCAGTCGTGCCGTTGAGGGGAAGAACAAGGTAAAGAAAAATGGTGAAACTGTTTATTTACAAGTAAAGAAAGATGTCCTGTTTAGTGTCACTTGCACTCGTAATTCCTGTCTGATGTAGGTTGGGAAGCTCAAGGACGGTGCCCGCTCTGTGTCTCGTACCATCCAGTCAAATTTCTTCGATACAGTAAAGCAGGAAGCCATCGAGTTGCTGCTCATGGGTGACTTCTTCCGTGAGGAATATGCAGACAAAGGCAAGATGCTCATGGACCAGACTGCCCTGCTGGGTAAAGCCAGTGTAAACCCTTCACTTTTCTTTTGTATCTGCTTTTAGCTGTCAGATATAAACAATTGTACCCTTTGGAAAAAAAATCAATAAATAAGCTGCTTTTGCACAGATCTGTTGTTTAAAGTACTACTTTCAAGTGACCATAGCACAACTCTGTGTGTCTTAATTCCACCATGCTTATTTCTCGTATTTTGTTTTGAACTTCTGAGTATGTTCTTCTGCTCTTTGATAGTATTATTCTCTGACAGTTTAGAGTTGGACCAGAGGGAAGGATTTTAGGGCTGCATTCCCAGTCTGGTCCTGTCTGAGTATGTCTTGAGGAAGTCTCTTGAGCTCAGCCTTTTTATCTCCTTATTTGTGTCCTTGCTGTTTGCACATGCTTTTAGCCGGTTGGATCTTTAAAGGCACATCTGTTATTTTAGTTCATTTCCTGCTTTATTCTTGGCCCCTAACAGTCCACAACATAGACACATTTGTTTGCACCCATCTAGAATAAACTCAGCTCTCTCTGAGAAGATATTTACATGCAAAATACAGGATAATTTCACCCATAAGCAGTATTGGGTGGTCAGTTTACTCCAGAGAATCATTCAGCACCACTTCAATCCTGGGCTTGTTCCCTGATGTGGATCTCAAGGGAAATACAGATAACTTCTCTATGCCTGACTGCCAATGCAAGTCGGGTAGTTAAAGATTAACTCTGCTTCATTTGATTAGAAAGCAAAAGCACACTGCTAATTTTCTATACTCAGCAAAATACATGAAAATATAGCAGTTTCCTGTGAGGAGTTTTGAGCAGGCTGGAGAGCCATGACAGTGCTAGATTTGTACTGATGTGAGACTCTGTGCTGCTCTCTGTCTTTCCTTCCACATTCTAAACTTCTCAGGGCTTCAGTTGAAGTTGTAAATTTTGACATGCTTGATTGCTTGTCCTGGTTTCAGGAATAGAGTTCATTGGCTTCCTAGTGCCTTGTATACTGTTGTGTTTTGGATTTAATATGAGACCAATGAGTGAGCGAGTGACTGTGTGTTGTACTTAGTTGCCAGTTGGGTTTAAACCACAGCAGGCTGGTAACACATTGATGGTTTTAATTGTTGCTATGTAGTGTTTATACTAAGTCAAGGACTTTTCAGCTTTCCATGCTCTCCCATTCAGAAGGCTGGAGGGCTACAAGAAGCTGGGATGGGATACAGCCAGGACAGTTGGCTCCAAATGGCCAAAGGAATATTCCATACTATAGGATGCCATGTTTGGTATATAAACTGGGGGGGCAAAGCTGACTAGGGGCTGCTGCTTTGGAACTGGCTGGGCATTGTTTGGGGAGCAGTGAGAATTTGCATTGTACCACACTTGTTTTGTATATTCTAATTCTATTATCTTTCTTTTTGTTCCTCCTTCTGTCCCATTGAACTGTCTTTATCTCAATCCATGAGTTTTCTCGCTTTTACTCTTGCGATTCTCTGCTGCATTTCGCTGCGGGTGCAGGGAGTGAGCGAGTGGCTGGGATGAGCACTACTAAGCCTTGGTTGCCCAGTGGGTTTAAACCATGACAGTGCTGTAGACTAAACTGAAAAGATTATGAGAGATAAAATAATTTTTTACTTTTTACTTGAAGAAGTACAGAAAAATGTAAGCTGAAAGTGAGTGGCCAGCCCTTCCCAAGCTTCTAAAGGGTGCCTGCTTTCTGGAAAAGAAATTGCTGATATCAACCTCAGTTATCTTGTAGTTACTGCCATTGCCATAGGAGTTATTCCCTACCTTTTGTATTGTTCCTGCTAGGGTAATGTCATTATTTCACAGTGACTGTACTGCTGCTGCCTGGATTGTTTCTTTCCTTTTACAGAACATTCTTCTTTTACACACCATTTTTCTCTCTGCCCTCTTCTGTCAGTAACTCCAAGTATTTTGAAGGCCATGTCAGAGCGTCAGTTTGAATTCACAAGCTCCAAGCGTGTTCGTGTTGCTACGGGGACCTGGAATGTGAATGGGGGAAAGCAGTTTCGAAGCAACATCCTTGGTACCAGTGAGCTGACAGACTGGCTGCTGGATTCTCCCAAGCTCTCAGGAGTTTCAGAATTTCAAGGTAAGACTTCACAGTTAAAATGTGTAAGCAGTATTTACTGGCATCTCTAGAGACAATGAGTCAGGACACAAGATTTGACCAGCCTTTCAAAGGCAGTGCATTTTGGAGGGCGTTTTCTGACAGTTCTTAGGGGTGTATGCAGCGCCTCCATGCTTTTGCTGCCTCCCTGCAGAAGTGGAACGGTGTGTGAAGAACTCCTGATAGTCAGAGTGCTTTGAATACTTTGAAACAGTCCACGTGACTGTTTCAAACCTTCAGCGGGTCAGAATTCAGAGCTCTCTTTCATGCCATCATAGGATGTATCTGCCTATTCTGCACCCTGCATGTCATTTTCTTCTTCCTTATCTCTGTTCTTCGCTCTTTATCATGAGCGGAAACTACGTGCTTAGGTGCCATCAGAATATCTCCTTGGTCTCTCATCTGGAGCTAAACATATCTGTACAATCTGGACTATGACCTTGACTGGAAATGTTACTATCAAAGCCTTCAGACAAAAAGATTTACTTTGTTGAAGGTGATATTTCCTTTCTTTAGCAGTATAGAAAACTCCTATGCTTGTGGCTTGATGAAATTGGCTGCTGAATTTCTTATTTGTGGCACAAGGTCAGGTATTGTAATTGATTTACAGATTTTTTTTTTATTAAGGTAAATGAAAAGTGAACATTCTGTCATTTAAAAATTGAGTGGTTGCAAAACTACGGCAAAACCCGTGCTTTTGTTGTTGCAGTGGAACATTTAGTTTCCTGCAGGCATCACAGAGATAGTCCTGTACCAAACCTTGTAGCTCAGGAATACATTCCTCAAATCCTTGGCTCCCTTATACTAGTTGTCAAATTTGAACCCTTAGTTCCTGAGTGGAATGTGATTAGGTGCAGACCACTGTATTCTGAGCAGCCTAGGTAAGTGATTAATCCAGTCAGGTCTGTTTCAGAAACACTTTAGATGTGTTGGAACATGACTATGCCCATGATACTGAAATCTGTTGAGAGCCTGTCATGTGTTGGCCTTGGCAGGCCATCAGCTGAGAGAACCAGAGGAGCAGCATTGCGTGGTACAGGCAGCCATGACATGGAAAGTCTGAGCAGCTTCTGGAAGAGAGCTGAGTTATGTGAATGGGCAGGGCTAGGGAGTGACCCTGCAAATGTCTGTATCCGTGTTACTGTCAGTGCAGTGCCTACACAAATGGGCAAGTGCTCAAAGACAGATGTCCAAAATTATTAATGGGAAATATATGTGACAGTGCCTGTCTGGTTAAGCCAGTAAAGGAGGCTAGCTGTTGTGCTAGTTTCACCCTTGTGTCTGCAGTGAGTTGCTGCATATTTTACTTTTCAGTTGTGTTTTCTGAGTCAGATCTGATTTAGGCTCCTATGTTTGTCTATATTTAGATCTTTGTGTTGAATTAAGTTACTGTCACTGTGGTCATATAACACTTAAAAAAATATAAAAACTCTTTAGGCAATGGACAGCCCTAATGGGTCAACAGATTTGCTTCACACTATTATATGAGAGCATCTGATCTTTGGTGTTTTCTCAGAGTAATATCCACAGAGCTGGGGAATGGAGGGGTCACTGTGCTCTAGGGTGACCTAACCTTAAATACAGGTGATCTAAGAAGAAGGACTTGAAAGAAAGAAGGCAAGAAGAAACTTTGAAGGCATCCTTGAACTATGAGATGAATTTACTAAAGGCATTGAGACGGAGGTGACATACTGGTGTGTGGCCAATTAAGTTCAGTTACGTAGGAATCTCTGTCAGAAAGGAAGAGCATGTTGGGTTGTTGTTGGGTAAAATGACAAGTGGGTAGAAGATGGTGAGTAGTGAGATGTTGTGGCTTTAGTGATGAGTGGGGTGGGGGAGAGAGATCTTAACACTGCTACAATATAATTTTCTGTTCTGAACTACTTCCTGCAAGAGAGATGGAGACCAACTGGTGGGAGAAAAGCAGGAAAAAATTTCAGAGGAACTGCAGGGGATGTTTTATGAGATTAGATTAAAGGAGCTATGAATATGTATAGCTTGGCAGGGGACACACAAGATAGAACTACAGGAAGGATCTCTGACAGAATTTAGAATACAAGTCGTTAGAAGAAACAACA
Organism: Struthidea cinerea; assembly: GCA_013397865.1. NCBI lineage: Eukaryota > Metazoa > Chordata > Aves > Passeriformes > Corcoracidae > Struthidea > Struthidea cinerea. The sequence goes on along the minus strand of VZTI01002070.1, from coordinate 6,636,683 downwards.
AAATAGTAATTCTGGTATGACTTTTCCTTCCTGCCAACAGATGATGATAACTGCCCTCCTGACATCTTTGCAGTGGGATTTGAAGAGATGGTTGAGTTAAGTGCAGGGAATATTGTGAATGCCAGGTACGTAAAAAAAACCAAAACAAACAAAGCCAACAGCAAAACCCCCTAACCAACCGATCTAAAAAACCAACCTAAAAAGCTAAAAACCTAAAAAACTCCCGCAACTGTAAGCAAACCAAACCAACCAACCAACCAACCAGTCAAAAACCCAACAAAAAGAACATAATTTTCCCCAAAGGAACCGGCCGTATTCATTTTTATGGTCACTTGTACCGAATACTGCCTTCTGAGTCTGTTGCTTGCAGACAGCTGGAAATATGTTTCCCGTCAACAAATGTCACTGGGATGGTGTTGAAAGTGTTCTTTCTCTGTGAACTTTTGCACAGTAGAATACACTGTGTTTGCTAAGTCTCTTAAGTCTTTATGTTGGCAGAGAAGGATTCCGATGGTTGAGATTGATTTAACACTTGGCCTTAAAACCCTGTCTGATGTTGGAAAAATGCACTCAGTGACTACTACAAACCTAACTGGCATTCATGTAGGAATTCTAAAATTGTCTAAAAGCATCTCTGTAGCTAGTTGTATTTGTGGAAATTACGGCTAGAGAAGAAGTTGCATGCAAAGCCTGAGGCTGGCATATCAGCATGTGCAGTAGGCTATTGTGTTTACTGGTCCTTGTGAATCTGAATGGGGATGGAACTCTGAAGATTATGTTTCCAATGCTGATTCATCAGGCTGGCCAGTTAGTTTTCTGTTTTGGTAATGACAAGTTACAGCAGTGCTTAGCGTGGCTGCTGGGCTGGCAGTGTATCTGCATGGATATGTTGACTTTGGAGAAAAGAAAAAGCTAGATCCACTGAAGTGAAGGTATATATGCACCCATTCACAAACCTTAGCTAAGAACAGCCAACAGCTGTGAGTAGCCAGTCACCTTCCAGTCAGAAAATCCAGAGAAGATCTCTCCACTATGAGCATAAGAAATCTTACAAGTCATGAGATTGACATGGAAATTTTTTTTAAGGTTATGATTGCTATAATCAGCTTCCAGTTATCCCCAGTGAATGGGTGTAGCCAATGTCATGTGAGTGTGGATCTTTCTAAGCATAGTAGGCAAAATCCCTCTCACATCCAGCAGCAGGATAACTCTATTTGTGTGCTGGGCCTGGGCTCGCTGACCCTGCTAACTCTGGGCTGGCTTACAAGGAGGTATTATCGGTCTCTGCCATGCATTCTATAGCACTTCAAGTTCTACAGCCTAATGGGATGTCTGTAAACCTAAGGCACAGTTAATCTGTTCATTTTATTGACTACATGTGGTTTGTTTTGATTCCATTAAATGATTTTATGTTTGTTCCAGTACAACGAATAGAAAAATGTGGGGAGAGCAGCTTCAAAAAGCTATTTCCAGGACTCATCGCTACATTCAGCTGACATCAGCACAGCTTGTTGGTGTTTGTCTTTTCATCTTTGTACGACCATATCATGTCCCCTTCATCAGGTAAAAAAAATCCAAACCAACCAAAAAGAAAACCAAAAACCCACCAAACCAAAAACAAAGCAAAAAACCCACCCCAAAATAAAACTAACCTAACAACAACAACCCCCAAACCAACCAAACAAAAAAAACCCCAAAACCCAACCTGTGTCTTCAGTAACATCTGGTGTTGGAGTGTGGCCAGAGAGCATGGGAGTGATGGCTCATCTTGGTGGGAGTCATGCAAATCTGGATTCTGGTCTCTGCTCAGCGTGGTAGAGAGGCATGCTTCCAGGCAACAGTAGGCTGGAGTCCATCTCCCTGGGTAGTACAAAGGCCAGGCAGCCTCAGTGTCTTCCTCCAGTTAGCTGAAAAGCCAGGCATGCTCCAGGTAGGCAGTCAGGGTGGAGCACCTTGTTTGGGTGCTGTCTTTCTGGAAAAGGAATGACCTGGGCTAGCAAGTCCAAGAATGTTTGATGCACCGAATGAAGGCAAGTGCCTGCCTCTGCCTGAAGGGCAGGTTTTACCTTCTAGCCCTGTCCATACTGTTTCCTTATGGAAACAGGGATAGTTCTGGACCTGAAAAGAATGGTGGAAAGAGTGGAAAGGCAGACGGGGGAAAGAGACCTAATTTTGCCCCTTGACATTTTATAGAATTGAGAGGTAAGAGAACCTATGAAGTGTTTGTCTCTCCCAGATGTCATGAGAACCAGAACTGTGTGCCTAGTCAGGAGGGTGCAGAGCTGTGTATCCTCAGCTTACTAGCTCAGCTGTCCCCGGAGAGTGACCAAACTCCTCCTAGAAGATTACCAACCTGTGGAGATAACTTGCATCAAAATGCCTTTGCTGTGGGCAAGAATTATGCAGGCTAAGTGTAAATGGATTATGCAGGCTAAGTGTAAATGTTTAGGAAGTGAATAATTAGTCAAAACTATCTTTGGGCATCTGTCTGACCTTAAAGCCCCCAACATCCAAACACTCCTCTCTACCCCATATTAAGGCACTGATTGGCCACTGGATTTTGTGATTAAAATATCAAAAGATGCCTCTTTTTCCCTGTGATCTCTTATCTACTGGAAACATTAGAACAGAGCTTGTGCAACCTCAAGTGCTGTAGGCCAGGCAGAGCAATGCAATCCAGGTAACTCTGATGGTCTTGCATTGCTGCTTTCCAGTAATCTTTTTTCAAAATTATTTTAAATAATTACTTTTTTTGCTGCTATGAAGCAGTCCAGAGGAGAAATGTTCCTCTCAGTTTTTGACTTTTCACCTGACTTACAAAAAATTTGAGTAATCCAGTAGGAAATGCATGGTTTAAATGGAAATCAGAAGCAGAACAGCACAGTGACTGTCACAGTTGTCAGACTGCCAGAAATTGGATGTAGCCATTTGAAACTCAAGAGGGTTTGATTTTAGTGACCAAGTTTCATCATTTAAGGCAAATGTGCTGCTTTGTGTTATGTGAGCATAACCAAACCTAACCTGTATGCTTGCATATTTTTTCCTATGTCTAGAAAAGGAAAGGAAAAATGATCAAAATTGCAAAAAAAGGCTTCTGTGCTTACAGAGATTGAAGAGATTTAGACGGAAGATAGAGAATAGAGAAATAATATGAGACAATAGCTGGTTTATACAGCAGTGAAAGGATTGATGAAATACAAGGAGTTGAATTTACAGTGGGTTATCTCAGCATAACCTTTGCCATGAATGCCAATCTGCTGAATACCAATCAGGAGATGGGTAGGCAGGCAGCAGGAAGGGAGAACTCTTTAGAGTGAAAAGACTGAACATGTGCTTCTGTAGGAGTGCTTAAAACCCATTGTTTCTTAGAAAACTTTGATGTTCCTCCTTTGCCTCCCTGGGGATGTCTTCTGGTGGTGTCCTGCTGTCAGGAAAAGGCAGGAAATTAAAGAGGGAGAAAGACGGTACAAAAGATGGGGGAGGAAGGGAGAAGAAAATGAAGGGGGTGGGGAAAGGGGACCTGTAACATCTTGCATCATTTAGATCACGAATTTCTGAGAATAACTCAAATGAGACTTAGCAGTTTTCTGCATGTCGCTTCTTAAAATCAATAATATTCTAGTCATATCTGCTTGACTTCTTCTCTGGAAAGTAAAATTTTCTCACTGGGAAAGACATGCATGGTGCTGGGGTTGGCTACAACAACGATCTCATAATTTACTTATCTGATCAGACAGCCGTGCTTTGTTCTTGGAGTAGCCTGGCTACTTGGGAGAAGTTACCTGAGAGCAGGTGGTCTGCTTTATCAAGTTATGTTTCTGTAGTGAAGTGTGTGCTAATCATTACATTGAAATACTAAGTAATTAACAGCGTGGAGACCTTAAGCAGTTTGTCATCAGTACAGAACTCATTTGAGGAGTTACATATAAATAGTTGTATCCAATAATCACTGATTTTATCACATCTGATTTAAAGAATTATGGGTTATGATTTGTTGCTATTTAATTAAATGGAAAATCCATCATGAACTGTGAAGTTGGGTTTCAACACATATAGAGTAAATTGTTAACTGTATGAAAAGCTGATTCCCATATGTTCAAAAGTAAAAGGAAACATAATAGTAAATGCAGTTATTATCAATATTTTAAGGATCATGGTAGAGGTAAACCAGAAGAGTATATTCTATAGAAATTCCCTGTATTTCAGAAATAAGATCTTGCTGGTCTGTTTGGAAGGGGCAAGAAAAGGAGAAAAATATTTTCAAATAGTTTTATTTCTGTACTGTTGTATTATACTTAATTTGAAACATAAGTACATGAACATCAAGAAACCAAAAGATGTGCCTAAAAGCAGCAAGCTTCCTAGAGGGGAGAAGACATGGCATTGTAAACTGGCTTTTCCCTTTATGTTGCAGTCAAAGTTAATTGAATGTTTGTCCCTGAAGCCCTTTACTCTGTTCTCTTTCTATTTTTTTTTTAATGCAGGGATGTAGCAATAGACACCGTGAAGACAGGGATGGGAGGAAAAGCTGGAAATAAAGGGGCAGTGAGCATTCGTTTTCAGTTCTATAGCACCAGTTTCTGCTTTATATGCAGTCACTTGACTGCTGGGCAGACTCAGGTGAAAGAGAGGAATGAAGATTATAAAGAAATCACACAGAAACTCAGCTTCCCAATGGTAAGTGTAGACGCATGTGTGCCAAAACCATTGGAGATAAAGGTGATATTCTTACATCATGAAAGCTGGTCGCAGGCTGTCTTTGATGACAGGTCATCAAAGAAGGCATCTCAGTCCTGTAAAAGAAAATGTAAAAGAAAATGTTAGTAAATAAATAAATAATAGGGAAGCACGTTTCACAGAAGACTAGATAACACCCAATATAGCACTTGCTTTACAAAAGTACTACTCTTTTCAAGAAATGGAGTTGTTCCAGCTCTTGAAAAGTCCTTGGCTTTGTGCAGCTGTTGATCTTTCAGAACTGCAACTTAACTGACAAGTCTGTAAGGCTCCATGGATAAGCTCTAGGTGATTGGTGTTGGAGCTGGAGAGCATGATATTGATAGCTCTTGCTGGCTCTAGTTAGTGAGAATTCCTGGAAGACCATCCATGCCATTCAGTGCAGCAGTGCCTTGGCTGCTTCTGGTCGGGTAACATATATCGGTGTTTGGTCACAGACATGGTACCCTCTGTTCCCTTCGTTTTGTCCTCGTGAATGTGTCACTCTCAAGGAACTGCTGGCTTCTCTCAGAGTGTGGCAAGTAGGCATCACTGGTCTGGATGAATAACTTTTCCCCTAAATTGTGTTAAATCAGTCACCCTAGTGTTTTCATTCCAACTTGTCTCCTCAGGCCAGTAGATAACCCATGGGACTCGGTAGCAGGGCTCCTTTGCTTTCTTTAACGTTAATTGCTTTGATTTCCGCAATACTTTCTTTCTTGGACCTCTCTGGAAAGGTCCTAAGCCAGGAAGGGATTGGACCAGTTTGTGTATTCTGGTTAGTCAGCAAAAAATGGCATTTAGGTTGCAAAGCGTAAAATTTTACCTTCCTGTTGTTTGTAAGGTTTAGAGGTTTGGCACATGCAGCATATCAATCAGTTGTTTTATGTGAGACCTAATACTGACAGAATGGACGTCCTGCATAGAAGATGTGTTCCAAATGACCATAAAGTTGTGCTTATGGTAGTTTTTCTTTCTAATACCTCGTTAACTATTTGATGTCCTTTACACTTAAAACAGCTAAAGGTACCTTGTGTGTATAATGCATATAAAGAGTGCCCTCTAGTGCTGTGACAGCCACAGTCCGGAACGTTTCCCTTACAAATCTCTCAGGTTTAAAGGTTTATAGCTGAACTGGGGGGAAAAAAAGAGACTGGTTAGAGGATAGGATGGCAAATTTAGAACTGGAGTGAATTTTCATTGATGTTTGATTTCAATACCTTTACAAAACTGTGACGTGCACATAAGATCAAATTTGGAGCTTGTTCTTACTCAGGAGGTTTGTTGCTAAATTTGCCTTGGTACCAGAAGCACATTTTGTGTTATATTTAGAATATGTAAATATATGCATGTGAAAAGTGTTAGGGAAACAAATGTATATTTTGAATATTCATGACAGACAAATTGTGAATAGAAGGCTGTGTTCCAGCTTAGACATACCTTCAGGAAAGAGGGGTCAGAGTCTGACACTCTGGTTTACAAAATTCAGCTCAGTGAGGTGCCAAAGACAGTAAAGGATCCATTCTATTTTAGCACAAAATGAATTTTGACAAATAAATTTTGACAAGTAGGTCCAGTATTTAGTAATTCAGAGAGACTGAGTGCTACATTTCAGTGCATTTTAAAGGTGTTTTCATGAACCTGATTTAACATTGACAGTATTCTGTACCTCAAAACTAGGGGCAGAACATGTTCTCCCATGACTATGTCTTCTGGTGTGGTGATTTTAACTATCGCATTGATCTAACATATGAAGAAGTCTTTTATTTTCTCAAACGTCAAGATTGGAAGACACTTTTGGAATTTGATCAACTACAGCAGCAAAAATCCAATGGAAAAGTAAGGCAGTGTGTCTCATTTTCTTGAATAACTGTGTATTGGGCTGGGTCTTGTTCCTTGAGAGAGTGAAGAAGTTGCATTTTCAGACCTTTGTTTATAGCTCTTGAATGCAGTAATTGGTTTGAAAATCAGAGTGTTGTTTGCGAGGAAGCTGACATGTCACAGTGGCACCTTCCTCATCTGTAACTTAAAGAGATGTTCTTTATTTTAATAGATTTTTAAAGACTTCCATGAAGGGACTATTAATTTTGGACCAACATATAAATACGACGTTGGCTCAGAGGCTTATGATACAAGTGATAAGTGCAGAACCCCAGCCTGGACTGACAGAGTGCTTTGGTGGAGAAAGAAACTGCCCTTTGAAAAAACAGGTGCGTAGGATCCTTCTTTTTCTGAAAGTTGTTTTAGAATTCATCTGGAACCCACTTAAGGGGATTTAATCTAGTGAATGGTGCTTTACTCAAGCAGATGGTCTTTCAGCTTCACTGGATTAGGTTTCAGAGATAGAGAAGGCCCTTTCTTGAGTGTGGGAATAAAGGCTTCATGCTACAGATTGAAAAGGTGCTGGGAGCTCACCGAGGAACTGAAAACAGTCCAGCTGTAGTAATACAGGAATAATTCTGTTGTTTTTCAACAGAATCATTAGTCCACATAAAGCTCCTGTGTTATAATAGCTAGATTGTTAAAACTGCTGTTCTCAGTAGATGTATAAGCAGTTTTCTGTAATTCCTTCTGTATCAGTAATTCTTAGGAACATTTCTGCTAGTTTATAGAATTGGGGGAGGTTTCAGTAATTAGTGCTTATAAAGTACTTTGAATTCATGAGTGGCCAGCACAACAGAAAGACCATTTTCACTCGTTATTCAAAAGTTACAGTTAAGAAATAAAAAGTATTTCTTTGCATATCCAGGGATAGTTTTCATAATAATACTGTCAGTCTGCAGGAACATCTATGCCCCAATGTTTCTAAAATTTGGATAAATTCATATTAAAAGTGTAATTGCTGGAGAATTAATTTGGTCTGTGCCTGCAGATGTGGTTTTTCACATGCCTAGAAACTTCTGCTTGGAATCTAAGTCATACCATGATTATGTTAAGTGTAAAAACTACAAAGCAAAACTAGGGCGATCAGAGGGTACATGTCATCATGATACAGTTATTCATTCTTATTTAAGGAATGAAAAACAAAGTAAAATGAGGAGCATAAACCATTGATAGATATGCAGTCCAGGAAAGAAAAGCTGTATGAGATGTAATAAGGAAGTTAAAACAGCCCTCTTGTGCTGACTGTTTTAATTTTAGGAGAAAGAACACCCTTCAGCATTTGCAATGCATATTCCTTGCTTTGCATGGCAAAACTTGCCCCTGGGGAACTTTGTAGTTGGAGTACACACAGCACATAGGACCTAACCAGCTGATCTGCAAGAGTCAAGGCAGGTCCCTTTCTTTAGAGCTTGTAGGCCTCCCACAGCTGGCTCACATGGGTCCAAAACTGACTGATGCGTTCCCAGCCCTGCAAAGCTTTCTTGGTTTGCTGCCAGAGTTCCTCTCCTTTACTGCTGGTGGCAAGGCTCTTCTGCCTCTCAGCTCTAACTGTGTTGCTTCTTATTGCCGTTACAGGCCGAGCAACTACTCGCTCTACAACAAGAAAGCGTAGCCTCAGTGTGAGTGATTAGGAAGAAACACCATATTCCATATTAATTCATTTTCAGCTTCACAGAAAAGAGAGAGTTATCCATTTATTCAAACAGTGACCTAAAAACTTCCTTATTAACAGCAATAGAGCACCTCACTCTAGCATAATGTCTTTCACCTTAATGAGTTGCAATGCACTTTCTTTCACCTTAATGAGTTGCAATGGAATTATTTGGATGTTGGATTTGCATGGGTTTGGTTTCTCCTATCTCTTGTGTATTATTTCTCCAATCCCTGTCTAATATTCAGATTTTCAAAATAATTTCCAAGTACAGTGTCTGTTTTTATGCTCAGTGTTGAGGTAGGAGGTAAAATACTAATATGACTCTATCAGCCCAGGCTGTAGAGATAATTAATTGGGTAGCATTCAGGTCAACCATTTTGCAGGTGTCTTACACTACTGATCAGCTGTCTCAGTTGCACTTCCAGTCCTTTCTCTCTTTTTTATTTCTAGTCCCTAATTTGTAAATCTTGTAGGATACAAGCTCTTCTTTGAATGATTTATATAGAAGAACAAAAAAACTCCACCTCCCACTTCTAGGGTCTGTGAAGAGCATCCTAATGAAATAGTGTTTAACTGTTAGTAAAACTAGCTTTGAGTGAGTTTTAAATCATGTTTTGTGCTGCATAGCTGGAGAGATCAATCTTCTGGACAATGATCTGAGTGCTGATACTAAAGTCAGGCACACTTGGACCCCTGGAGCCTTGATGTACTATGGGAGAGCGGAGCTGCAAGCATCTGACCACAGGTAAATAAACAATCAGAGAGAAGATTGCCAGGTTAAAATGTGTTATCCTGAATTACACCTTCAGAGTGAGGGACCAAGTCTGATTATAACAGGAATTACACCCTTATTCCATGTTCAGTATCTGCTTGATGGGTTTTTTCCTCTCATGGTGGGTTTTATGCCAGGCTGGCAGGTATCTACAGTCATGTATTTATTTTTCCTGCACAGTGATCTCAGCAAGGGTTGGATAAGTTGCAGCAGCAGGTGTAGAAAACAGGGCTTTCTGTTGCTTGGTTTTGGAAAAGCTCTGATAACCAAGGAAGCTGCTCTGATGGATTTCCACTCAGCTTGCTGTGGGAGAGGAGGAGGTTGGGACTGTGTGGCCTGAACAGGTGTAAGCCAGGCCACACGGGGACAAGTTTGGCCTCTTCACAGTACTCAATAATGGGGCTTCTGTGCATCCTTTAAAGATGGAGATGGGAGAAGGTAGAAAAATCAAAGACCAGGGCTTGTGGTTGGTCTATACCATTAACTTCTCTTTAGGGATAGGAATACCTTTCTGTGGTAAACTCGTTCTCTGCTTCACTTCCGAGAAACAAATTCTATAATAAATACACTTTGAAAGGTCCCTTACATTCAGAGTATTTGTCTCACCCCTTGCATGTCTTGTGCAAATCCTGCAATATTGCTCCTCCCAGCAGCGCTCAGTGACCCCCAGTAGCTGCCTCTGTGCTTACAATGGTGCTCTTGCATGCCAGGACTGTTCTGTATTCCTCTAGCAATGGAAGAACGTGCCTCTTGCAATCAATTTCTGTGTCAGGGCTCTGACATTGCTGTGTTCTGAAAAGAACAGCGGAGCTGCTGCTCTCATTATATGGGACCCTGAGGATGCAATCTGCGAAACATTGCTGTTATACATGGTTTTCTATTTCAGCAAACTTGACTCCAAAAGCTGCTTTTTAATTACAGTCAGCAGGTTTGCTTTCCCAAGGTTTGTGCTAGAAAAAGGGCATAGCTGTATCTTTGTGACATATGGAAATGCATTATGATTCACAATGCTTATGGAAATAATTAATGCTTCTGATACGTTTTCCCCCTTTATTATTCCTTTCTAGCCCTGCTGTTGTTGCTTTCATATGTTCTGGAAATGTGTATTCAAGGGCCAGGTCTATTGCAAGTAGAAGGCAGCAATTTTGACCCAGTTGTAAGAGCAGCTATCGCAGTCCCTGGCCTGTGTGTATGTGCAGGTGGAAATATGAGAATGTGGATTGCATCCACTGAGATGAGACGAGTTCTACTCTTTCAGACGGCTCTCTCGATTTTATTCAGATCTAGCACACAGAGAAGTAAAATTTGTGAAGAAATGGCTCAAGAAGCAAGTTTGCAGTGTTGGCTGCCTATAATGTAATGGATTGGCACATATTTGCTACATGACAATGTTATACACCTAGAATACCGTGTCCTTAGTTTTTGGAAGAAGAAATGTGGCCTTGTCTAAGAGAAAATAATATATTTCAATCCTGATTTATAGATGTTTGGGGCCACAGCTGTTTGATAATGAGTGAAGTATCCTGATATTTTTGGTCTGTAGGTTTGCCAGAAATGCTGCATACAATTGGTATTTCAATTGCCTTATGGTGTGTCTTCACTGTTACATGCAGCTAATGCAGGACTGGGAAATATAATTAATAGTGCTCAAGGCATGATCTTGACCACTGCAGAAAAAATGAAGCTTTCCTCCCTCTTGATATAGATTTTAATTTTATATAAGCATTTCTTATTTTTAAATAAGCATTCTTCCTTTGTTTTGTGTAGGCCAGTATTAGCTATTGTAGAAGTGGAAGTTCAGGAAGTTAATGAAACTGCCCGTGACAGTGTTTTCCGGGAAGTGTCATCTTTCCAGGGACCACTGGATGCCACAGTAGTGGTAAATCTGTTATCACCAACACCTGAAGAGAAAAATGAATTTCCTGAAGACCTGCGTACAGAGCTCATGGAGATGTTTGAGGATTATGGCACTGTTGTTCTGGTCAGGTGAGTTTGGGATCTGAAATGGCACGGCATCTATTAAAAAGCACAGACTAGAAGACCCCTTTTGTCCTGACTGAGTTAACTTTGTATTGGAAGGTAGTATGTAGAATTCCTTTACTGCATGTTCAGTTCTTCATTAGAAATTGAATACAAGTGTTTTGTATATCTTATACCTCTCGACAACCTTTTAAAGAAATAATATAGCAGCTCTCTTGACTGAGTGGAAAACAATTTTATTCAATACAACACCATAAAGCAGAGACTTTGATGTAAATCATCATCTTTAGATTCAGGCCTCACTTCCAAGCGTTGCTGCTTCTGGCGGTTCCTCGGGCCCTGCTTCACCTCCTCTGGGGAGGTGTGCTCTCTTCCACCACTCTTTCACACTCAGCAGGATTTCCTGGCTGGCTCTCCTTCCTGTTGGGGGTCATTCTGCTTGTTTGTTAACAGTACAGCTTCTCGCAGAGCTATCACCCACTGGGTTTGAGAGGAAGAGTGTGATACCTTCTGGCAGAGCAGCTTAATTTCATTCTGATTGATTCTCTACAGGGCTCCAGCACAGCTGTGAGACTTCTGTTTTGAGAAATACAGGTGAAAGGCCTAACAAGTGACCACTGGGAAACACTACCAAAAACTTGTTTATTTGATTCATTTATTACTGGAGAAAGCTGATGACCTGTTATTGTACAGTTCTATGAAGTGCCAATATAAGATGAGGGTTCAAAAGCAGCCTTGCAGGAACAGCAGCGCCACCTTGCTTGTGAAGAAAAAGGAGCAAGAAAAGAACATGTTTTGGTGGATAGTTCTTGGTTTATTTTGTTTTTAATTGCTTTAGATCTTGGTGGAATACTAGTCTTTGGGAACATCACATGTCCTCTGAGGTGAAGGATATGCAGAACCATGGAAGTTAGTCCAGAGGTAGTGTAAATATTGGGCTGGATATCCTGTCAACATCTACTGAGATGTTTGTCTTGCTGTTCCAGGGGTGATCCAGAAAAGGGCAGGGTGCTGGGGTCACACAAGGGAGGATTGGAGAGACGAGGAGCCCAGCTGGGATTCATAGATCACCTGCTTCTCCTCAAAAATTAGAATTGTGAAGAAAAATACGACTAAAACCAAATGCATAGCACTACATATGTATCCTGTATCTAGATCTATATGATAGTTTTCTATCATGCTTGCCTTCAAAGAGTTTTATTCAATGGTGGAGCAAAATGGTTTTTCTCCTCTGCCTTTTTTCACTAGGATCTGCGGAGGTCAAATGCTGGTGACATTTGCAGACAGCAAGTCAGCTCTTCGTGTTATGGATATAGATGGTGCCAAAGTAAGATTTTCTCAAATCTATAATAATAATTTCATAACAAATTTCTCAAAAGTGGTTGCTGAGAATGAGGTACTTGAGTTTCTACCTAAACGGAGTAGCATTATTTCAAAGAAAGTTAGTGCTCACAAAGTCCTTAACTTTCACAGCTGCTGAGGCTATTAATGCAATATTTTAGTTTCAGGATGGCATGAGGTGACTTTTCATGGGGCTCCTAAGCAGTGCTTAGGATCTGGCCTCTGATACCACTGCAGAACACATGGACTTGTTCATGGTTGTGGCTACTTGAAGCAGTTCTGACATTCTGTGTGACTTTGTACTGTTACCAAAGCATCCTCATGACTGTGCTTTGGAGATTTTTTGTTTCTCTTCATTGTATCAAAGAGGCTCCTTCTGCTAAGCTGTAACAACATGATTCATTGGCTTCCATGGCAAATCCAGCATTAGCAGTAGGCATTTACCTTCCCATCCCCTGCTTTTCCTTCCCACACAGATACTCTACAATTCATCAACCCCCTCATTTATGCTGAAAAAAACTGTTTGTAGGGCTGCCCGGTAAACTTAAGACTGAAGTAATGGATTTAACTCTCACTCTTCTTTCATATTTGCAGTTTTATCTTTTGACTCCTGCAATTGATGTAATTTATAGCACAGACTGAAACACAATTGTATGCACACAGTATGAGAAGGTGCAAGGAATCTGGGTTGGGAACTTTTCAAACTGATTTTCCTGTCAAAGCCGCTGGCTTGTCTGCATTTCACCCCAAATGTCATAGAGCAACACACATAACCAGCAGAAGTCCTAATCTGTTTGAAAATACACTTTCCATATACATCAGCCATCATATATGAGATTTTCTGGTCAGAGTCTCCTTACAGCTGGCAGCAGGTACAAAAGTCCTGTGTGTTTTAAAGCTGCTGACTCAAAAATGGCATCCTCCCATGCCAATATTGCTATCACAATGTCGTTTTGATGGTATTTGATGTTTCACCTATTTCTCGAGTATTTCCCAAATGCAGCAGCTGTGCTTTTGAGCTGTGAAGGTCATTTTCTTTCAAGAATATTGTTACAGTCTGAAAACTTGGTTATGGGAGTAAGAAGAGTGTTTCCTTTCCATTTACTTTCTGAAGTGAAGCTTTAGTTGCATCAATTTCTGAAGCAGTTGTACAACAGGCTGGCAGCACTTGCTTATTCTGTTCAAGCATTCTCATTTTGTGAAGGTGCTTGGCAAAGGGAAACAATTCTTTTTTAGGTTAGAGGCAGAACAGTGAAGATCCAGCCCAAGACTAAGGACTGGCTAAAGGGCCTTCAGGAGGAAATTGCTCGAAAACGGGACAGCGTTGTCCCCATGTCCCCCACGGCAAACTCCCATCTTCTGGAAGAAAATTTTGACTTCTCAAGTTTGGATTATGAGTCAGAAGGTAAGTAACATGTTTCTAAGCTGAGTAGTGAGAAATTGCTTTGCTGACTTTAGTTGCACAGAGAAGGTACAGTATGAGTGTCAGTGGCACCTTAATTTGTATGTAATGAAGCCACACTTCTTAAAAAGAGGACTGTAATTAAAGCCATGACCTGTGCCTGGGCAGAGAACTGTTACTTAAATCATCCTGTCTATTTAGTGTTATATGTTAGCAAATTCAATGTATGGTGCAAGTGTCTGTATAGAGACTCTGTAATGAAACACATCGGTTGGTTACACAAGAATCTTGGCCAGCCTATATATTAAATTAACTGATAGTATAGATTAATTAATTGGTAGTGTAGAGAGACAGAGAATGAATTTGCTCATTAATTGTTCGTTATCTAATATTTTAATCCAGGAGATATAGAGGATGAAGACGATTATTTAGAGGATGATCTGTGTCAACACCTAGCAGCAGACACAGCGGAAGAGATGTCTGAGAGCTCTGAATACTGCACATCTGTCGCTCTTTCAAACAAATCTGGACAAACCCCCCACCTGTATAAAGGTAAAGTATCCACCTTCCTTAAGGTAAGATCTGAAGGTTTATTGTTTGTTCTCCTGTCGTACATATTTCCTTGTTCATTTATATTTTCATTCTAGGTTCTCCTGTAGTGCCTATTCATGCTCAACTCCCCTTGAGTTAGTGACTGTAATTGAGGTCCTCAGGCATAACAGCAATACAAATTATGAAACTTAGATTCTCCTTCTCTGTAGACCAGGGCAAGGCAGAAAGGCTGAAAAATGCTGGCTTTCCTTTTCTAGCCAGAAGAAATTAAGTCTTTTTATCCATTTGATGTTGTTTGGCACCAGAACATACAACAAAAAAATTGTGTGCTATTTTCTTATTGCTGAGGGCCAAAGCAAAATCAAACCAAAGGGATCCTGTTGATTCAGTGATGGGCTCAACTCTGTCCTTTGAGCAGTAACAGTGGCAGAGCAGTCAGCTGTAAGCTGGGAGGTTGTGTTCAAATGACTTCAGAGACCTGAAGTTTCTCCTTTGTCCCCATTTGATTTATTTCTGAAGGAGTCAAGGTTCAGAGAATATATATATATATTTTCATTCTTTAGGTTCTTCATAAATGTGTTACCTTTTTTCTCGGTTACCTGGCTCGTTTGCACATTGCTGTGAAGTGACTCAGTAAAAAGAAGATAAAGCTGTGGAGAGAAAACTGATAGAAACTGCAGCAAGACCTAGCCAAGCCAGTCATGGTCTTACAATGGGATGTGATCAGGACATGCTTCAGTGGCCAAGCATTGACAGGCTGGGATATGTATTAAACACCTCATTGTGACAGCAAGTGATTCAGTAGCTGTCATTCTGCACTCTCTAAGAAGTGCTTTGTCTTCTGACATAAAAGTGAAAACTTTAATACCTTCAAAGGTTGAGTCAGAAGTAGAGTTCACAAAGATTAAATGAAATTCGTACACTACACAGACAGATTTTCCAAACAGAGTGATTTATGGCTTTCTTGCCCACCTTGAGTCATAGGCTGGGTTCAGTGTGGCCAGACCCAGAAGCCTATCCCTGAGTCAAGGAGTAATCAGTCATTATTAAATACTGTGAAGTCAATCACTTTGTATTATAGGGTGCCTTGCCCTCCAAGCACCTCTGGCCTACTGTGTGATGATTCATTAAGCCACAGAGAATTGCAGTGAGTCTTGTCACCCACACTAACTCTTCTCCACAAAAAATATCACAAAGTAAATAGAGGTTATGGAGTATAGTTTGAAGGAGGTCACGGTGGGGTCATGATCTCACACAACTCAAAATATGATATATTCAATTAATTTTAAAGTGTCTGCAATTTCAGATTCCTCCACAGGCTTCCAATTCTGCCTGAGTAACTCCTAATTGAAGGTATGATGACTGTGTAGCTGGTGGTAGACACAGATGGAAAACAGTGACAGGCACAATAGTGTGCATGTGTGCTGCTGAGGTCAGGGAAGGGCACAGCCTCATGAAACTGATGTCCCTGCCAGCAGCCTTTCAGGGACAGAATTGAGTGGTGGTGGCTGGTTTTTGTTGTGTTCAGTTTTACTGCCAGGACTTCAAACTATGCCTCCAGGTGCCTGCATGACTCCTTGGATCTTACTGATGAGCCCATATCTGCAGCTTAGAAGTACTGAAAATGCAGAGAGCATGGGGAGGGCGGGCTGGGCAGACCACAGTCTCTGTCTCTGTGGCTGCCATCTGCTGCTGAGTGGGAGTAGGAAACTGTGAGGCAGCTCGTGATTCCCTGCAGAGCACAGCTTTCTGCAAAACAAGAACTTGTTTACAAATGCCTGAAGTACAAGAGAATGCTGCTACGTAGTTCCTTCCCCATCTCTCCAAACCATAGGGGCAAAACTAAACCCAGTGAATTTTGGAGCCTTAAAGAACAAGAGCTGCATAGCTGGGCAGCCATGGCAGGGTGAGAGGACTGAAGTGAAAGTTCGCTGTCTACGGCAGATAGGGGAGAATAAAGCAATCCACACTTCTCCCCTCTCCAGCTGTCAGAAAGGCTTAGATGGGATGAAAGACTGAGTAACTAGTTAGCAATGTACGGTGCAGCCAAGAGCCAGCAGATTGAGGCAGCTGTACCTGTTAGGAGATGTTGCTGGAAAGCAGAGATGTGATGATTGAGCCATTCAGACAGATTTTTCTGTGGTATAAAAACAGTTCTCCTGTGCAAGAGAAGGTGTCTAATCCTCAAATGGAATTCCTGTGTTTGGGATGGAAAGCAAGGAATTCCCCATGACTAGCCAAGACAGTTTGAATAGGAGCAGATTGCCACCACGTCTGGCTGTGAAAATCTCAGAATCTAACAAGGTGCCCAGTAACCCTGGAATCAGATGCAGGCATTCTTTGTGTTGGTGCAAACAGCTAATAAATGGTGGAAAAGGACAGAGAGAAAGAAAGAAGCATTTGACAAAAGGGTAGATGTTTCCTGCAGTGGGAGCAGGCAGACATTGGGGGAGAGCAAAACAGTGTGAACAGAGCTATGTCACGTTGCTGAGAGACCTGGCTGAGGCCACTCACAGACACCTCTCTCCTGACCTCTCAGATCTGGTGCACCTCACCCAGTGTGTATCTCATGCAGACACTTTATAAAATGTCCCTAGATGATGCAGACCTGGCCGAGCTGAAGCGGGAGCTGGAGGCAAGTGGGGAATGCCGCCGCCGGGTTCCAAGCCGGTCTCTGTCCATTCCTACCAGGCCTCGGCCACTTCAGCCGCCACAGAGGCCTCCCCCTCCTGGTGAGTTTAACTTTCTTTAATGTGGTGTTGGCCCCAGCTGAGCAGGTTTTGCCTGCCATGTCTGAAGACAAAGCAAGTAATACCTCGTTCTTAAATGTCAGGCTGTCGAGGTACTTGTACTTGCTTCCCAGCCTGTTTCAGCCTGAGTATTACTGCCATTAGTAATGGGAGAAGTTTGTCTTTAGGATGACAGATACTCCACAAAAAAAAAAAAAGCCTTTTGTAAGGATAAAATGGCCCATATGTTTCACACTAGCTCACCACTCAGGTTAGCGAGTTGAGCAGCCACTTTGTGGCAATAAAGATACTGGTATTTATGCCTGCTGACTTCTGAAGTCACTGAGTGTTTTCTTGCAGTTTTTTGGTTTCTGAATTAATTTTAATAAGAATTTCAAAAACCTTTTGACAAAATACTTTTTCTGGACAATTTTTGTCCTTTCCTTCTTTGCAAGCAATTCTTGCATTCTTTTGTGTTTATGAAAGAAGTGCAAAGTGGGTGATGATTTTCAGTAAGGCACGAAGGGGAAGTGATGCTCTTTACCTAAGCTCTGCCCACCTGAGATGCCATCCAGAGCTGTGCTGCTTCTGTTTTTATGGCTGCTTCTGGATGAATGCTGATTGCTAGATGAGCATAATCATCTTTGCCTCCTGTATTAGACAAGCTATACATAATGTTTTTCTTGCAGCCCCGAAGTCTCTCTTTTGTGTATATTTTCCAGACTGAAATTAGTTCTGTGATGCTCACCTGCTAGAAGATGAGCTCTTTAGGATTATTCCCATTCATTTTTGAGTCTGTTGCACAGAAGTGCCTAGAATGCAATGTTAATGTTCAGCTGAGGTTATCTAATTAATTAAATTAAAGAAAGACTAACAAGAAAACTGCTTCCTGAAACAGTTCAAGATTTTGGGAGAGTGATGGCATGCACATTGGTTTTGCTCCGTTGCAGATAAAATGTTGTACCAGCTCTTGAATGTGAAAAGCTGTTTTTTATTCCTCTTCCAGCTGGAACATCAGGCAAAAAGTCCCCTTCAGATGGTTCTGTCTCTCCAGGAAATCATTCCACCTGCTCCATCCTGGCAACGGCAAAGCTGCTTCCTGGAGCCCCTCAGCAGCCAGTGAGTCCTGCTGCTCAGCACAGCCCCGTGGCATTGTCCTGATCCCTCCCATCCACACTGAGTATCATGTACAGGATGCACCTGTCATACAAGGAAGGAAGTCTATGACATGTCTGAGCTGAAAATGCCAAGATAACTTCTTGTACTGTAATACTAAACTGTAGGCCCTGTTAGGCAGCAGAAAAATGTTAATAAATTGCCAGGAACTAGGAAGGCCAAAGAGGGAGAGAGCAAATGAATGGTGCAAGACCAGGGCACTGGTGCTGCTTTCTGACAGATGCTAACTTGAATTTTTAACACCATTATCATATGGCTTAGTTCTTTTCTCACCTCTATTTTGGAGAGCCATGCTAGTGCCCAGAATGCAGGGAAAGTCTCGACCACTGCCAGCAAGGCTGTTAGGGGACTAACAGCCCCTTGGGGAGACCAAGACCAGAATGTGGAAACACCTCCCCACTCCTGTCTTGCTGGATGAGGACCCTAATGCATTGAACAAGGGATGGCTAAGGGACCAGCTGTGGCATTCAGGCATTGGCCTTCTGTCAGCTGGCAGCGAAGATGTAGAATTTGCTGAAAGATTCCCCACTATTTCTTTAGTATTTATAGATCACTGAATAGCCACTGGCAAGAACAGAATTTTACAGGTGTATGAGCTTAGCTGTAAAATTACAGGTGTACAAGAAAAATCCGTTCTCTCAAGATTACTCATTCTCCTGTATTTTTTAAAGCCTAAAGTCCGGACTGGAATAAGCAAACCTTACAATGTCAAGCAGATCAAAACCACCACAGCTGAGGAAGCAGAAGAAGCTATTAGATGTCTTATGGAGGCCAAAGGAGGTGAGTACAGCTTTCTAACTGACTTCTAAAAATCTTTAAAGAAAGAAAACTGTAGGTGTATTCATCTCATCATAGCCCAGATGGACATATTCCTATTCAGAATTTCACCTGAACACGTCCTTGCAAAAATGTACATGGTATTCTCTGTCAGTTCTGATAATATTAACCCTTTTTCAAGATGATTAAAATTTTGTATTTTGTTGTAGAACCTGCTGCTAGGAGCACCTTGGGTTATTTATGCCCAGATTTAGTCGGAAAAATTAAAATATAGAGATGGGATTTTACTAAACTGATGGTGCCTGTGTTAGCTCATAGTTGCAAAGAGGATATTTGCTGCTCTATTTACTGAATGCTCACTATTCCAAGCAGAACTACAGAGCAAATGCAGCTCTAGGAGAAATAACCTGGATTCTGCTCACATTTGGACAGCAAGTATAGCTGTAACCTAGATAAAAGCTTGCACTACTTCAGCTTGAATAGCTAAGCTAAAAGGCTACTCTGTGTTTAGGCTCTCTGTGTAGTCCCTGGAGAGGAGAGCTTCTTGCAAGGGCAGGTTGGAGCACAAAACTAGCTTAGGTACTGTGAATGTACCCCCAGGGCTGCATGCAGTCTTTCTGCTGATGCTGCATGAATGAGAATGGCTACCTGAGTTTGCAAGGCTCTCAGTTTAGGAGAAAACCTTCCCTTTTCATTTAAATGTAGAACGAATGCAGTCTGGAATAATCTCATTTATTTAGAAATACCATAAAGGCATCTTGATGTTTGTTCCTCAGTGCTGTTCACTTAATTTTGAAATCAGATTTACTCTCCATTGGTTTTGGAATTCACATTCACTTGGTGTGGGTAAGAAAACAAGTCTGGTCAGCATCACTTCCAGTCCCTTGTGCTGTACCACCAGTTGGCATTCACTTCCCAAAGTACTCTACAAGATGTGCTTGGTATCGTTAACTTGGTTTTCCAGATAATGGCAAAAGGAGACTCAGAGCTTGAGCCCAGTAATCCTGAACCCCCAGCCAGTGTTTTTTCTACTTGACCAAATGGTGGCACAGCACTGCTAGTTTGGCATGAAATTATTTCAGACAGGGAAGTTTTTCCCCAATAGCCTCTTACAGATGTTACAGGATTGCAAAGGTCTGTGCTTATTTCCAAAACCTACCTTCTTGGCCTGAGTTGGCCCTACAGGCATGAACATTTTGGGAAACGTGATTGTGAAAGAAATTATTTTGAATCTATGTTCTGATCAGCCCGAGATGCCGTATTTGGTTTTGCTTTTCAGGACTACAGGAAGATGCAGTAAAGCCTGTTCCAACCAGAAACCAAACTTCCTCCAAACCTGAGGCTCTTTCCAGCATCACAAAGCCAGCATCATTTCAAGGGTCGCAGGCAGGAGCAGTGCCGGTGCCTCATCGTCCACCACCGAAAGTTCCAACTCCAAAGAAGCCAGTACCCCTGCAAAGGACCGGAGTCAAGGTGGAAAATGTAAGAGAGTTGCACCAAAATGCATCCAGCTTCCACTACACAGTGTGAATGATGGAGGGGAGGGCTGGTTGTTTTTTGTAGGCAGTCCTGTCATGTCAGCAGGTGCTGGAATGATTTTGTGTATTATAGTAACCAAGGCATAAAAATGCAAGAAAGATCAGAAAGTGAGCCATATTCAGCTTTTCTATTTGTCAGTCCATTATCTTACTTTTCTTCTGGTTTGTCTAAACCTTGTCAGGATTTAAGACTCATTTGTTCTTTATCACAGTGTCTGCTTTTGACCATGAGTGGTCTGCTCTGTAATGATTTGAGGCAGCTTCTTCATCAGTTCTGTGTCCTGTGTCCTTCCTTGCTTTTCTTGCACACCTTGTAATGGGATTCAGCCTTTCAGTTTGAATTCTGGAGTCTACTCAAGAGTTCATGTTCTCAAAAATACAAAGCTGTAGGTGTTCGGATTTTAATGTATGTCAGGTCTCTACGATGGAGATAATAGTTCACCTCTAGAGCTGCTAAAATAATTATCTAATCTGTAAAGCAATTTAAGTACAAGAGAAAGACAAATATAACCTTTTATATTCTTCCTTTGACAGAATCTCTGCTAAGGAAGCGCTCTTCTAAATTGTTAGGGCTCCTGCCTTACCTTCCTTTGGTAAAGGCATTCACCCCTTCTCTATAATGGACTTTGTGCCATCTTTACTTAGCAGATTCAGCAAAAACCCCAACCCAGACAGCACAGTCTATGCCAAGGAGTAATCAGTTTGTTTTGTTTATGTTGTCACCATTCCCAGGCCACTCCTGAAAGGTGCTGAGAGGGATTGCTATTTTGGTGTTAGTTATGTGAGAGCTTCTGCAGGAACAGATCTATTTCAGTTTGACTCTGCTTTGGAATTCCACTCCTTCCTCCATCTGAGGGAGGTCAGATGGGAGTTGTGTACTTAAAAACCTCTACCCAATCCCCCTCTACCACAGTCAAACATAAACAACTTAACAGCACATAGAAAGAAGTGTCACAGGATATGTCCAGCATGAGATACTGACTAAATATTTTGCCTGCACAAAAAAAGCCTGTACATTATCTTTTCATACTATGCAAGACTAATAAAGAATTTAAATGCTTTCATTCAATCACACAGAGTGTGAGAAATCTGAAGCAGTCCTTGCCCTCCTAGACTGAGCTGAGCTTGTTATTTATATACTTTTAAATGGTGGATGTATGGTAGTCTGGACTTTGAGAGCTTATTTTTATCTTCAGTTGCCAGCATCAGTGAGACAGGACAGAACCCTTAATGCATTTATTGGGTTAGCCTAAGTTAATTCTCCTTCAACCTTATCTAGCCAAATAAGCTGCACCTAAAGGCATGGGCCCATTAATTTAGGCCTCCCTATGCAATCTTGCTTAAATAATAGTAGTCAGCAGAGAGCTGTTACAAATAAATAACTCCTCAGAACTCTGTTAATTTGGCCCAGAGCAAAATCCTAACCTGAAAGGGAGATGGTCAGAAAGAGCTGCAAGTGAACAGGCTGCAGGGTCCTGGTCCTCCACTAGCTCTCTGTAAACGAAGATGGGTGCAAGGCACGACGCGTGAGCCCAGAGCCCAGCAGGTACAGTGGAGAGCTGTGCTGTCAAGCCTCCTCTTTGTACTGCTTTTTTTTTCCCAGGACTGTCAGCTTTTCTTAGTAATGCTGTCAATTAGACTTGTACCAGTAGTGACTCAGAGTTTAAGGTGCCCTTTTTGTTCTCACATTTCTTCTTCTGTTTCTTCCTCAGGCCATGTCTCCAGAAGAGCAATTCGACCAACAGACAGCGCAGTCTCCTTTTGGCTTGCTAGAGCCCCATCTAGAAGCTGGAGCTATTCTTAGTCCAACCAAGATCACTCCAGTCCCTAAACCCAGAACACAAGCTGGGAAGCCTCAGGAGAGCAGGGGGAACAGTGAAAGGCAGCCCCCGTCAGCAAGCATGGCTGAGGCCATTGTGCTGCCTCCCCAGAACACTCCCTTTGCCCCAAAGGTGCCACCACGAAGAAAGAAGTCGGCTCCTGCAGCTTTTCATCTCCAAGTTCTCCAGAGCAGTGACAGCCCCCTTTTTAGTACGGCACTGTTCAACTCCAACAACAACAACCCTGGGTCCTGCCCCCAGCCTCATGGCCCTGCTCGCTTGGGTCCTACAGCCTCTGCTGGCCCAGAAAACAGCAGAACTCAGCCCTTGGCTCCAAGTGCTGCAGAACTGATGGCAAAGCTCCAGGGACCTCCCGCACCAGCAGGCCAGCATCCACAACTGGATAACAGCTCCTTTCCAGAGAACACCAATCTTCTGGACCTGGACATGCATTCTTCCTTCCCTCTTTCCATACAGGCACCATCAGCTACTTCTCCAGCACACACTTCAGAAAATTTAAATCACCCCAACCCGCAAGATTTCAGTCACTGGGTTACATTTAGTGATGATGAAGACAGCACTGCAGTGGCAGAAGGGTTCAACAAACTGCTCAGCTTAGAACAAAACAAAAATACCTTAATGAAAACAAATACTGATTTAGAGTTGTAAAATTTTGCCTCCTTAGTGTTCCTACAGAAATCATAATTATGATGCAAAATAAAAAATAAATCTTTTTTTATTTAATGAAATAGATCATCTGTTCATGCTACATTTCATTTTCATGTTTAAAGATACGGCCCCTGGAGGGAAGTATGTAGAATACATACAACCTAACATTACCTACAGTTCATTTGAAAACTTCCTTATTCTAAGTTATTTCTTTTTATTAATCCATCTTAAGATGTTTTATTTCATTTCAGGTACAAATCATATGTAAGAACATGTAATGATGTATTGAAAAAAAGACAGTAAGAAAAACATTTTCCTGTGAAATGTATATTTTAATCAATTTCTGTTGTTTGAAATAAAGCATCCTGACTTGAAAGAGTTAGACTGCCACAGTTATTCTGGAATGAACATCCAGAAAGGGAATGTACACCAGTATAACAACAGCAGTAACACTGGTATTGCTCTGCTACAGGTTTCCTGGTTTTTGTTCCCAAGCCCACGTCCAACAGCATACTTTGAAAAGGGACTATAGTTTTCCACATGCTGTTTCACTGCAAATAAATGCTACAGGCTGCTTGTGCATTATTTCTGCAGATCCTGAGGAAATATGGGGAATGGTTGAGACCAGCTGCTGCCACAGGTATTGGCTTAGGGATGTCTTTTATGGCTAAAGTCAGTTTAGCAATTCAGTAGTTGTGTCCCTGTTCCCATTCTGTGTCTTCATAAGCAAATACCATGTCAGTCTTCTATTTCCACAGTGCAGATGAGGAAAGAGCTGGTCCTTTTTGCCTTGCCGGTGGGGTAAAACTGCACACAATAGGTGCCATTTGTGCAAAGTAGGCACTTAAAAACCATACCAGATTGCAACTTGTCATGGTAACTTGTTAAGAGAAGCATCAAGATCTTTTATTATTAAAGGAAGGAGAACATTTTTAAGCAGTTGGTGAAGCTGAAAAAGCAACTAATTAAAAAAAATTAGGGGTTTTTTCTTTTTTCCATAGGAAAATTAATTGCCTTGTTCTCAGCTTCCTGAACACTGGGAATTCAGCCATTTTCTTCCTCCCAATGCCTACCTGGTTTCTCTGCCACTGCCAAATTTTGAACACAAGAGATCCAGTAAGAAAGGATGTTGCCTTTGAGCACCTGTCATCCTCCTCTGCTCTCTCGTTTGCCAGACACTTTAAAAAAATCCCCAGAACCTTCAAAGGCCAAGCCCATAAAACCCAGAGCTAAGCTTCTCTCTCGTGTGTCAGTTTAACGTGGTTGCAGGCTGGTGAATAATGCAAAAGCAAGACACTCGTTTCCCTACAAGATGACACAAAGCCTTTGCCTCTTGGTCCTCCTCTCAAAAAAAAAAAAATACAGTGAATATTTATGGGCACATCTCAGTATAAAACATTAGCAGTAAAAAAGAAAGAGTACGGTATATGACCATATCCAACATTTTCTGCAAAGATAATTAACAGCTCTAGGACAGCTAATTTACATGTTAATGAAAGTGTTAGCAGGAAAGCCAATTAAACTGGATTTATACAAGTCAAATAAAATCTGCTTTATTACTCTCCTTGAATAAGAGACGGATGTGGCCTTTAGCATTCCATCTTATGTCTGTGTCTGTGGCAAGCTGCCCACTGAAGGATGAATCCCGGCAGCTCGCTGGTTTATGCTATCAGTGACAGCAGATACTGCTCAGCCGCAGCAAATCAAGGGAAGGGGACAGACAGTCCAGCTGAAAAGGTTACAGCACAGAATGAGGAATCTCCTGTCTCAATAAATTACCTTCCACACCGGTGCCCAATATCCCAGCCAAGTGTTTCCTCAGAGGCAGGAGCTTGTGACCTGCTTGTGACCTGGTTCTAGTTTCAATGGTCAGAGGAAGCAAAGCAAGGCCAGACTTGCTGCATGTTTGGGAAATCACTATGGAAAACTCAGACTGCAGGAGGCAGTGATTCTTTCCTTCTCATTTGGGATTAAGCCAGCCCCCACCATGTGAAAAGAGGCCAAGTAACCTGAACCCTCATTACTTGATGTCCACAACCAGGGAACCCACAGCATAGCTCTGTTCTCAGCTCTGCTGCCCATCCTCACTGGGACATAATCGATGGAAATCAATGTCCTCAGTGATAGCGAGCTGTCAGCCTTCAGGGACATATAATGGGTTGTAGGGAGTGGTTATCCCATGACATTTTTCAGGTCATGAACCTAGCCCATGGCAATCGAAAAATTGCTGACGGCAGCTGTGAAGCCAGGTATGAATGATTTACCAGACACGAGTCTACAAGTGTCTGCTTACTTAATGCGAGAGGCTTTGGCAAGACACCACATGAGCTTGCCCAGGGCCCGCAGCACTGCAGCTTCAGGTTGCAGCAGGCACCCTGGCTGCTCTGCTGCATTCGTGTTTGCGGTGGGTAAGTGCTTCTCCTTGGTAAAGCAATTGCCTGATTTAGCTTTTTTAGAGGGGTTACCACTGAAACAAAAAGAAAGAGAACCAAAACATTGGTTAGAATTTTCACTGTGACAAAACAACATTTTTGCTTTTCCCTTTTCATCCAGAATTGCCATTTTCACCAGATGGAAAATTTCTCATTTCCAGCCAGGTGCTCCAGCTGGCACCAGGAAGCACAAACCACAGCAAAAGCCAGTTCACAGCACTGTAATCACAGCAATTGGACACTCAGTGGCTGTTGCTGCTAGAAACACCAACATAGTTATACCACAGTGCTGGACAACAAGTGCAAGAGGACTGACCAAGCCCTTTTAGTCCTCCCTTCCTGTCTCACTATTTTAATCTTGGATGCCACAATTAAGATGAAACACCATTTCCTCAGACAACTCACACACAACCTGCCTGCCACACCTGCAGCTGAGCCATTGGATGGGATTAAGAGAGTAGTTTGAGTCCTGAGAATTTCCAGAAAGACACTACTCTCAATTAATGTGGCACCAGGAAGCACAAAAGCATCCAATTCCTGATGGGAAGCAGACATGAATGTTACACAACAGACCTGCTGGCCCTCAAACTAATGTCTGTACACACTTTAGGAGGCATTGCTGCAAAATCCAAAAGCGCAACTGAAAAACTGTTCAGTTTGGCAAAATGTGGCTGACCAGCTGCCCCCAGCACTGTGCCTCTTACTCAAGCGAAGGGTAACGTTACATTGTCCCAGAACAACACAATCACTAAAAAATAATGCAGGTCTTTAACAAAATGAACATGGTCCAGAGTATTCAGCTGGCAGATCATTAACCTTTAATACATTTTGTGACGTACCCAAGACATTTTTTTAAATCACATTTTATTACTATGTTCCAAAAAAATAAAACCCAAACCCCCAAACCCAACAACTCCCCCACCAAATATTAGTTTTAGAAGTTACACATATATAAATACAGTTACAAAAAGGAGAACACTGCCTTAAGAGTTCCAGTTACAAAACACAGATGCATTTACTAAGATTAATGTTTAATGTCATTGATCTGAATCTGTGTAAGCCAAAGGAGTCTATTAAAACCAACAGATTTGTTACACTAAACAAGCATTCAGTTATTAGAAGTCTTGTCTATTCACCATGAATTCCACATACTCTCTACTTTGTGAATACAAAGTGCACTAATATATTCACACTCTGAAGTCTAGACCACAGTGTAAAAAAGATAAAGCTCTGTAGAAATTACGACATTTCTGTTACATTTTCTATACAAAATACTGCCATGGAGTGTTCTTACCTACATCTCAGTTAGGGGGGAAAATGCTCTTTTTGCCAGTGTAGTACTGTACATTCGCTGTACTGCTCTTGTGAACTTTACTCTGCAACTCCCTCAACTTGCAAAAGTGTATTTTCAGCTGCAGTGCCCTGCTGGGCTGGCCTCAGCACCTGGCAGGACTGCAGTGCCCATCAGCACCAAGTCCATGCAGAACTGCAAGGTGCATCCCACCGCTTTGGGAGTTTTCACAGCCATCATTTGAAGGGCAGTAATATTGGATCCATCTCAGAGAAGTGATGAGGAGACACCTCAAGCCTGTCATACAGACCTTATTTAACAAATGGTCAGCAAAGGCAGCACAGCCTTACACCACCTATGTTTGTTTTCAGAGAGGGTTGCAAGTGTAAAGAAAGGAAGTAAAGAGACCACAATAACACGAGGCTGCTTTTAACCAACACGAGGCTGCTTTTAACCACAGTGCAAAATATCTAGGACTTCAAAAAAGTGACTGTGCACTGACATTTTTTTATCTGTCTAAAAATACTGATTTCTCATCAGTACTGTTAAGGTATCCTAAACATAAACATCAACTCAAATAAGACGCTGCTGTTTTTTCTGTATCTACACCAACAGATATATTCAGGCCCCAAGAAACCAAAACATATGTGGTAATTTCCAGTGAGACCTTACAATCACCTGATTTGTCCCTGCTTTAATTTTTTCTACCTCAGCTCCAAACTCTAAGCATTAGCTTTCTTATCGGGGCCTACGTTTGTTGTGCTCTGCCTGAGCATTTTCAATGCTCTTCTTTAAATCAGCTACAGAAAGGTTTCTGTATAAGTAACAGGAGCCAGGGATTTGAATGTACCATCTTCTTGGTGTGTCCCAAGAGTAAAGCAGAAGAGCTGAGCCCATTGAGCACATCTTCACTGTGAACAAGCACAGAACGGCCCTGTCTGACCAGATACACACTGTCCCAAGGAAAGCAGTGTCACAAGTTGCTAAGATTAGGAGGGAAATGTACAAGAAGGTGAATATTTATTTTTGTTTGTTTTCATTAATACAAACAGACTAAAAGAATGACAATTATCTAAGTAAAGCAAGTTATCAACCTGTCTCTTTCTCATGCAGAAAAACAGATGCCATGACGGCTGACAAATCTGGGTGGTCTATTAAATAAAAAGGCAAATGACAAAACCTCCTGCAACTGGGCCACCAGACCAAAATGCCACCTTCACTTGGATACTGTTTTTTCAGGCTCCAGTCAGGCTACCTAACATGGAGAGTAAACCAAAATTTTCAACAGTCACACGCTGCTTCTCCCCTTTGATGCAACAAATAACCACCTCAGTTAATTGTTTCTAATCCTCTTTATAAGACTTGATCCCAGGTTTATATTTACCTGCTTTCAAAGCAACCTTGGGGTGTTTTTTTTTGCTAAAAGAAGATATCCTGGGCACACACTTTCTTTTTGCCAAGTTTGTATTTGTTTTGAATGTACCTGGAGAAATAAATTGGAGAGGTGTCTGAAGTTCAAGATGTACAGAAAATTATTCAGCAGCAGATACTATTGACATAGCACCCTTGTAATTCTGCAGATTCCCTAACAAATGTTAGGAGAAGTTTCTGTGTTACACCAAACAGAGAACACATGCAAGAAAGGAGGGCAAAACCTCAGTCTCACAGTTCTTGGGCTAAAACATCCTGAATGAACTGCAGTGTACGTTGATACAGGAAAGCATCCTTCTTCTTTGGCTTACAAATATTTAGATGATTAACATCCACTGGAATAAGGTCTCCAATTCCTAAGTCTGGGAAAGGAAAAAAAAAAAAAGGAGAGAAGAGAAAACTACCAGAGTTTGTAAGCTGACCTAGACTGAAAAGAACATCTTGCATTAGCAATTTCTCTCTCAAAAGCATCTTCTCCTATTTTCAGTATAACTCTTTGGTCATCATTATTTTTTCATCTGCTAAAAGCATCAGTACATACAGTTATGGCCAGATAGAGCTCAATGCTGCCACAAAACCCACACTGGCATACTACACCATTAAGTCAGAGTTCTGCTGTCTTTGTTTGAAATACACAAATGTACATTTCTCCATACAGACAACTTTGCTGAAACAAAACTTCATTTACCAGCACCTGACCGACAGTACAGTCCCGACTGAGGTTTAAGCATTGATCTGGTCAGGGATGTAGTTTAATGCATGCTATCTTGAATCTGATCACCACTAACTGCCCATATTCCTTACAAAAATACTTTGATGTGGACATTAAAATTTGGACAAGAATGAACCTGAAATATGCTGCTACATACATTTCCAGGTAAATGAAATATTTACATTGCTTAATTGTAGAATACAAATATTCCATTTTCAGCTACTGATTTTGGGGCACACTACAGAATTTATTCCTTCCTGACAGCCATCACTACCAACTTTCCAGTTAGGATAATGTTACTGCCAGATTCCAGTTTATTGTCTATTCACTTATCATCTTGAGAAATCCTCCATTTTGCTTTGAACTCTAACTACATAAAATTACACTAGAGCAGGATGAAGCTCTGCTCTCATGTGCCCAAGCAGACATGCAAGAATCAGGGAGCTTCCTGCTTGTCAGCCTGTGTTTTGAACAGAATGAGTGTCCTGCAACTGAACTGCCATGTGCCCTCTAAGGGTTTTCAAGAGCACTTAGGTGCTGCACCGGGTGTCATCTCTAGAAGCAGAGAGAGATGCTACAAAATTACAAGTGCACAGAGCTCATTTGAGCTCTGTTATTTGGCCCTCTTTTTAATCTTATCTTGCTAAATAATAACAAAAAAAAACGGTCTAGTTTTTCAGTCCTCGCCAATAAAAGTGCATCAGCAACATTTTTGCAGAACATTGCTGCTCAAGAAAGACATACTGTAAAAATACTGTTAAATAGTGACTCAGAAAAACAAGGATGTATAGTTCACCTTTTTCAGAGCATCTGACCTTGCACTCAGGCTAGTGGATTTAGCTGGTGCAAAGCCTGATCTAAAACCTAACAAAGCAATGGTTTCTGGCCTTACAGATACCTTGGGCAGTGCAAAAAAAAGCCTGAAAATATAAGACTTGAAACAATTCTCTAAGTTGAACACACTAAAAAAGCAAGGGAAAAAAAAAGTCTGGTTGTCCCTTTTCCTACAAAAGGCAAAGGGATGAAGGCAACTCTTCAGGAGGCAAACTCTATCGCTTGAGTTCATAAGATGTAGAAGGTAAAGGATTCTTAGCACTGAAAACCAGCTTTGTGACTTTTTCCTTCCATTAGCAGTTAGCTAATTTTCTTTCTTAGGTTTTTAAAGGAGGAAACAGCTGGAATTTACAAAAGCATCTGAAACACTATTCAGCTTACCCACACAAAGATAAACCACAACCAGTCATAATTACAGAGGAAAGGACTGCAACAGTGTAACATTAGATCAGGCTCTATCCTTCTTTCTTCAACAAGTGTTACTCTCATTTAGAAAAATCAAAACAAACTGCTATTCAAAGCTCTAAATCTAACTGCTTCTGATCTCAGCTGGGAGACTCAGTCAAAAGTTCAAACAGAAACCCCCACACCATAACAAATGCATTTTTCTAGGTTTTTCTACCATAACATTTATAACCCTTTCTCATTATCAATGCTTATGCCAATATATACCAAATTAAATAAACTAAATGGCTATTTCTCACTTACCTGCTGACTCCACAGGTACAACATGCAGTTTTATCATGCTGCCTATGTGCGTTGGTAGGGTTTCTGCAAAACTCAGCACTGAAAATTTCTTGTCTTTGGCAAAAGACAAGAAGTCATCATTCAGCTCTTTAAGGGCAGGAGAATCTGAAAAAGAGCAACATAATTTTTGCAGTGTTATAAGATTATAGCATTTTTCTGGCAAGAGTGCATTGCTAAAGAGATGCTTTTATTACTAGGACAGTAAAAGGAGTAGCATTTTGTTTGTAATCCCCTTTTTCCAACTAGCATATGCAACAACTTGTTCTGACTCCCCCTTTTCCTCTCACCTCTGCAATCAAATGAAACAGCTACCCAGAATTACTTGCAACAATTCAACACACAACCCAAAAAGGGGGTTTGTTTTTTTTACCCAACTTTTTCTGACAGCACGATGAAAAACCCCAAAGCACCACGAACAGATTAGCAGAGTTCCCTGTTGTTAGATGGTACAAAGTGAACATACCCTTGCTGAGTTCTTTAACCTCCACAGACGGGAAGAGGAGATATCTGGCATTTATAGAATATTCAGCCAGCTGGGAACCATGGTGAGGTACGCTATAAAATATGATTCCTCTGGTGTTGTTTACAATTTTATCCATTTCTGGATTCTTGGAAGCATCCACCAGCATCTTTTTGACTAGAAGACCTGGCAACAGAAGCTGAATTAATGCAGGGATTTAAATCACTGTGAAATAATGATCATGCTATATTAACCATGAAACAACTAACCATATTCTTGCCTTGGTTGATTAGTCCTTAGATTGTCAAATATGTAAGATTAACTTGAAAAAAACCCAAACCAAGCCTGAGGAGGCATCAATATAAAATGCCAATGAATGATGCAAATC
Organism: Struthidea cinerea; assembly: GCA_013397865.1. Lineage (NCBI taxonomy): Eukaryota > Metazoa > Chordata > Aves > Passeriformes > Corcoracidae > Struthidea > Struthidea cinerea. Next base: position 6,605,378 of record VZTI01002070.1, on the reverse strand, counting down.
CAATTTTGATTTGCTTTATGTGTTGCTAATGACATTTACTATACGCCTGATCATGGAGAAAATTTTGCCTCTGGATTTCCATTTACATGAATTTCAACTCACTGAGTTTTCAAATCAACACAGTAAGAACAAACAGCAATAAAAATTCTTTCAAAATGTTTATGCTATTAAATATAATGCACTACGAAAGTAGAAATCTATTTTTTATTTTTAGGTCTCTGCCAATTTTTTAAATAAACTATTCTGGATAATTGCATTTCTACCTGAATTTGGTTAATGGCTTATTCTGAATTCTAACTCCAAAAAAATGCTTTATGTCAAACAGGCAACATGCTTACCACCCATGCTATGGGATACCCACACCAGAGGCCTGTCTCCAATCCCAGCAGCTTTGAGCTTGTCAAGCAGCTCGCTGCTCCTGAAAGCAATAGACTTCCTGCAAAGAAAAAACAAACACAGGCATAATGGAGCATGACAGGTTAAAAGGCAATGTTAAACCACAATGAATTTTACTGCTGCACATTTATGAAAGTGAATTTGGTAAACAAATATTAACAATTTAATTAGTGTTTCTGCATTGAAAAAGGCCAAAAACTTTTGTAAGGATGGCTTCACAAGGTCAAGGGGAATTGAGCTAAATTCAGTTTCTTGCTCTTGCTAGAAAGTTTTATTTTAATTTTGCTCAGCAAACGTTTCTGTTTTCTTGACAAGCTGTTTTATGGAGTTTTAGATAGTTTCATTTACACATTATAGCAAAACAATTCTTATTCTATGAAAGCAATATCAACACATAATGAACTTTACCCCCTCCAACGTGAACAAACCTCATGTACTTTGCTAAACAATGCTCAAAATGTAGAGCAATGTACAAAAAAACTAAGTGCATGATCAACCAATACATTAAAAAAACCACAAGTAATGTCAGTTACATTTGCCAGACAATAATCTCCAAATGCTTTATACTGGAATAGTACTGAAAAGTACTGAAAGCACAATAATCTCCATCTTATAAATGAGAAGACTGAGCTCTGGAAAGGATAAGCTACCCATTAGAGGTTTAAAATGAATCTGCAGTAGAACCAAAACAAAACCAATGCCAATTCCCAATCCAAGCTTGGAAGTGCCACATTTGCACTTTGCATTACTCCTTGCAGTGTAACAAGAATCAAACACAGAAGGCCCTTGGGTAAGGAAAACATCAGGACATGGGGGCAACCCCCGTGCAAAAGAATTCACTTCATCTCTATTGGTCTCAACATTCTCACCAGAAACTGCTTTATAACACATATGAAAAGGATAATCAAATGTGTCTTTTCAGTTGAACAGCATGTTCTAGGCTAGCTAAGAGACATAAAAATTCACTTTTGAAACAGTGAATGAGACCATACATTTAAGAGCAAACCTAAGGTTGTGTTTCTACTGCAACCTCTTTGTTCCTGCTAGTTAAAAATATCTTCAATAACTTTCATTTATTATTAACCATATCAAATTACAAAATTATAAAATACTGTGGTTGGGTCACCATAAATAGCAGGTAATATAATTTCCCATTTTGCAATGAAAAAGACGTTACCTTAGGAAAACAAAAGGAAATGTATGTTTATTTCTTTTAATATACTTACTCCAGACAGACACAGAAAGCGTTTTCTTAGAATCATAGAATCATTTATGTTAAAAAATGAGTTGAGTCGATTGAGTCCAACTGTTAGCCCAAGGTGGATGGCCAAGTCCACCACAAACCCAGGTCCCTAAGGGCACTATCTGCCTGTCTTTTTATTCCCTCCACGGATAGAGGTAATAAACCACTTCCCTGGGCAGCCTCTTCCAGGGCTTGACAATGCTTTCGGTGAAGAATTTTTTCCTAATACCTAATCTAAACCTCCTCTGGTGCAACTTAAAGCCAATTCCAGTCTTCTTTGGACCTGCACAGGTAACTACCTACACGCTTCTTACTGTCATTTTTCTGCCGAATTTCAAATAGGCACATTAACAGTCGTGTCTTCCTTATTTTTTCCCTGCTTACATGTTTTCTTTAATGCAATAATTGCATTGATCTTTCGTACAGCCAGAGGGAAAAGGCAATGAACAAGCACCAAGTTCCCAGTCTATTATATGCATATTGAATTTTTTCTTCCCTGCACAAAAAACATCATTAATTTTCAGATTCTTAACCTGTAAGCAGCCATGTACATGCCTCTGCTGCAGTACACAAGTCGAATTTACAGTACTAGTTACATGCTTAAGTATCTGCAAAAATGTTTGATGGATTCTGATTTAAAGATCACTGAACTTAATTACCAAATGCTATTCAAGACAAAAAACCTTTACAGGCCCAAAGTGTTTTTATTTTTCATGAGGAACACATTTGATGGTAGCATCCTCCTCTGACCTACCCTGTCCAAGGTCAGTAAAAACACCATTCCTCTGGCAAGGGCAATTACACTCTGATTGAATCAGATACAGCTGTCATATTTTATCATCAAAGTAACATTTTTTGAATAAAAGCATGTTTGTATCAGAAACAGTGTGGCCAGCAGGACTAGGGAAGGGATTGGTGAGGCAGCACCTCAAGTCCTGGGTTCAGTTTTGGGCCCCTCAAAGACAACAAAGGCATTGAGGCACTACAGCAGGTCCAGAGAAAGGCAATGGAGCCAGTGAAGGGTCTGGAGCACAAATCCTATGAGGAGAGGCTGAAGGAACTGGGATTGATTAGCCTGGAGAAAAGGAGGCCCAGGGAAGATCTTATCACTCTCTACAACCACCTGAAAGGAGGCTGTAGCCGGGTGGGTGCTGGCCTCTTCTCCCAGGGAACCAGTGATGAGAGATAACGGCCTTAAACTGTGGTTAACACACCTTAAAGGTTAAGGTTGGATATTAGGAAAAATTTCTTCCTCAGAAGGGTTGCAAAACTCTGAAACATGCTGTCCAGGAAGTGGTTGAGTCCATCTCTGGAAGTTTTTAAAAGGCATGCGGATGTGGCACTTAGGGACATGGTTTTGTGGTGGCCTTGGCAGTGCTGGGTTAATGGTTATACTTGGTCATCTGAAGGGTCTTTCCCAACCTAAACAATTCTATGAAAATATGTGCTTCATTTTATCAGGAGTATAAAGCCACAATACAGTGTTTTTTTGCTGTGCTTATGAAGCATCATTGTGTCACTTTAAAAAATATTCTCCTTAAGATATAAAATTGATGCTGTATTTTCATTTATCAATAGCATAATTTAATGTCTCCCTTAACATGAAGCAGAACAAACTGTAAGAATTCATGAAATTGCCACATGTAGCTACCCATGAGGCTAAAAACTTGAGCATAACCATGACTATACTTAGTACTTTTCCAAATTTGATTTTTCAAAGCAAAAGGAAAAGTTAAATTCACTCCTTCACATTAGGTGATCCCAAGGATCAGCTTTACAGGTCTACTTCCTGACCCCCCTCCAAACTGCAGATGCCGCTTTTGTTACCTGTGAGCCTCAACAGGACATTTTGCCTTCCAGTCACTCAAATGGGTGTCATACTCCACAGATATGATTCTAAGGGAAGGACAGTCTGAAGCAAGCCACGTCTAAATTAAAGAAAAGCAAAACCAAAGGAGCTTATAATTAAGGTACTTAAACTCTTGCAAGCAAGGGAGAAAAGATGCTTCTATAGGGAAAATATAAGGCAAGAATTTTGCTCTTCAGTTAATCCCCAAATACATTTTACACCCAGATTATTATTCTGTTATTACATGCTGCTGAACTCTAGATTGTTCCTGAGCCACAAAGCAGGCAAAGAATGAAGATTCATTTCTAACTCGTGCATTCCTGGCTCCCTCTCCTGGGTGAAACAGGAGTTACTAAGATTACCAACAGGACTAAACAGTTCATGTTTCACAGAGATACTTTAGTGGCTATACCAGTGAGAGTTTGCTTGGAGCAGTAGTTACTCGTTCACCAACAATACTTAAATAGCAACCTACACAAAGTGAGACACCTATGTAAGAAAGGGAAGTTAATTTAAAATGCTATTCTATAAATCTTTTCCTCAGCAATAACATTCCACTAAAAAAAAAAAAAAAA